>JAFLJL010006075.1:0-12863 GCA_018398815.1 Conus ventricosus | reverse complement strand
TGTCAACTTTTTACACTGTCACGGGGCCACGCCGCTTCTGTAAACCCTTTTTAACCGTCTTGGGGCCCCCCCTTTTCATGTCAAATTTTACACCGCTTGGGGGGCCACGCCGCTTTCAGTCAACTCTTTTAAATATAATTGGGGCCACACCGCTTCATGTCAACTCTTTACACTGTCATCGGGGCCACACCGCTTTCATGTCAAGCCTCCTGCTCCCGGATTTTACGTCCGCCGTCAGAAATACTGCTGCCGGAATTCGAACAGTTTCTCCAAGATGCTTGTGTGTTTCAAGGCGTCGGCTGTCTTACCCTCCTGGCAGTCGGACACCTGCTCCTAAGTTTGGGAATTTAAGCCTTACGAAGGTCGTTTTGTTCCTCCCCGACCAGATCTAGCAGGAACTGTTGTCAGCTGCCTCTGGCATTGCTTTCAGGGTTCTGGTCCTTTTCTTTTCAGAAATCCACATCTGTTTCATAAGATCATGGGCTCGTGAACCTGCCACCCGTTGCTCCAACCTCTGTGGTTTCCAAGCCAGATTCCTTCAGGCTGCTGGTTAGACTGGCATATTTTGGGTCTCGTATATGTAAGCTCCTCTGTTTTGGTTTTTGGACGACATAACGGGTTCGATTGGAAACATTTGATGAACTCGAGTAGAGAACAAAACCCAGTCCTATGCCCCTTTTCCTGATGATCTCTTGATGGCTTTCAGATTGTGGAAGGTCTACCGTGCACTTCCACTCATCCGTTGCATATAACACAAACCCCACACCAACGCTGTAGAAGTCATAGCTGTTCCAGACCATGAAGGACAGAATAGGAGAATGTGGAAAAGTATAAACAGAGAAATGATCACCAGAATTAGTTTTAAGAAAGATGCATTTGAATGAAACTCTTTCAGTCGTACTGTAGGATGCAAAGTGGATAATCTAGCAGCAGTGTGAGGCATAGGTGATACATAGGTGATACATAGGTGGTACATAGGTGATACATAGGTGATACATAGGTGATACATAGGTGATCAAATGGACTGCATTGGGTGCCTGTCTCTACTGGTGGTAGGGCACTGAATTCTTAGTTATTATGTCGCCAGACCGATTCTGAATTTGACCATCAAAACCTGTTCTTGTTACTTACCTCAAACAGCATTTTACGCCGACACTTTAGTCGAAGAGTGGGGGTTTGATTCTTCACCACTGGATCTGTTAAGAATTTCATGCAAAAAAATTATCTACTGTTATCAGAACTGCGGTTGCGAACACAAGGAAGTCTTGGATTTGAGATCCATTGCAGGACACTTCTTTGAGATTCTTCAGAGTTGAGAACTACCAGCATTATTCCCAGATAATGTGATAAAGACTTGCGACTATAAAGTTTTTAGAAGAGAAAGTTCGAGAAAGATCGCGCGGCACAGCTTATCTTCAAACATAGCGTATTCTAGAGAGTTCGAGAATCACGGTATAATATAGTTTGTCAGAAAATGTTGGAACTTTCTAGACAGTTCGGGAACCATGACACATTATAGGGCAAATCAATGATCGGAACATTCAAGGATGCATGAGAATAGTCCAGTAGTGTAAGCAACGAAAATGCGTGGAACATCACAGAAAACAGATCATCATCATTATTATTATTGTTATTATTATTATTATTATTGGTATTAACATTATTATTACTACTACTGCTATTGTATTATCATTAGTATTGTTATCATTACTATTGTTATCATTACTATTATTGTATAAGTATCATTATCATTATTATCATCATTAATCATTATTATTGTTATCGTTACAATTATCCTATAACTATTATGATTATTATTAGTATCGTGTTTCAATATATCTGTGAACATCCCTTTGAAGCATTCTGTCTGCCTTTTCAGACAAATACTGTTCCCAAACAAAGCAAATAAGATGAAAACAAATCAACAAACAAACTTAAAGCAAACAAACAAACAAACAAAATCCCACTACCAGGATGAAGTGATTAGGATGGACATATCAGCAAGCAATGACGATGATTTCAGTTAACATCCAGAGGGGCAGGGACCACGGTTTGTCCCCCATCAACGACTGGAGGAGCTTCTGTGGTCTGCCACGCATTCATGACTTGAACTCTCCTGAACTGACCGCGAATCTCGTCGGTTCTCTACAGTAGGTGATAGTGCGTTTTCCCTTTTCTTGTTTCTTTAATTACATTGGAAATGAGGTAGGGAACAGTAAACAATAAACAGTAAACAAGTGGGGTAACTTTTGTTCCAATAAGAAAACCTAACACAGAGTAACTTTTATTCAAGACTGGCAGGCCTGCGCTTGGTTTTCCCCCACTATTAGATTGTTCGTCTATGTACTTGTCTGACTTTCTTCAAGTTTAAAAGGCTGTGCCAGTCTTGAATAAAAGTTACTCTGTGTTAGGTTTTCTTATGGGAGCAAAAGTTACCCCACTTGTTTACTGTTTATTGATTCTTTAATTGTTTAATTTTTCAAGTATTCGTGGTTGTGATTGTTGCCATTTTCAGCTTTGTAGCCATTGCTTTCATTGATGCTGTTACTGACACGCCGTAATAAAAAATACACAGCAGGATGTTTCGAATTTCAGGTGTCCTTATGGGCTGCATGTAGGTTTTCTTGTATTTGTTTGGTTCTTTGTTTTCTTTTGAGAGATTACGCATTGTCATCAGAAACAGAATAGCGAGTTCCATTCCCTGCATCGTCACAATGAATCGAAACACAATCTGTAATAGCTACTTCCTTGAAACTTTGTTGCCAATGCTTCTATTCATGCTGATATAACTAGATAAACTGTTTTCACTGTTACTAACACAGCGTAACGAAAAGGGAAAAAAAAAAACAGTGTTTGGGGTGTGTCGAATCTCATGTGTCCCAATAGGCTGCGCGTGTTACGTTTTTTTCTTGTTTTTAGCTAGCTTGTTTTCGTTTTCTTTTGTTGTTATGGATTGTTGTAGGATCAGAATCAGGAGAGGTTCATCAACTTCAAAGTTACAACGAATCAAACTGCAATCTAATTGTGGCTACGTTTAGCTTTGCAGCTAATGTTTCTATAGACGTTGGTATAATTGGTTAATGTTTTTGTTGTTACTGACGAGGCGTTATAAGAATGCCGAGTATTCGGGGGGAATTTTGAATCTCAGGTATCCATATGGCTGCAGGTTTTTGTTTCTTTGTTTTTCTCGTTCCTTGTTTGTTTTCTTTTTCTTTTGTTGTCATGCGTTGTTGCCAGAAACAGAAGTAGGAGAGTTCATTCCTTTCAAAACAATAACGAATAAAACTACAATCTGTGATCTCAACTGCAGTCGACTAAACAGTATGAAACATGTAGTCATATCCCTATTGTTTGTCTATGCTCATGTACGAGATAACATGTGTAAACTTCCATATGTCAGTCTGACAAACTTCATCATTAACTGTACTATACATTTTGTCATTTTGTATCTCAAATTAGGTCCTGCTGTCTTTTATTCGCATTAAGATCTTTTTGTTTTAAAATTCATCGTATAATGAACATTCATCGGGTTAATAAAATTCGTCTTCTAATTTATACAACATTGACATGTTCTCTCCGTTCTCATCGTGTTTATGTATCTTTTCTCAATCATTAAGTCATGAGAGCATGTGCAACACTGAAAACAGATGTTTTGGTGCTTTTTAGTTTGTCACTTTAACAGGTGTGCTCTTCTCTGCACTCTCTTAAATATGATTTCGAAAAAAATCCATTGTTGACGACCCCAAAACGTTTTAATATAAATCTTCAATTGACAGAATTCAATTTGCACTACGATCGTTCAGTCCCTTTTAGATTTCTTCTTTCAGAATAAAAAGTATTGTATGGTATATAACCTGGCTGGGACACTGAAAGTGGATAAATAGTAAGAATCCTAAACGTACCCCCCCCCCCCCTTTTCTGTTTAAATCCTCCTCGTTTGATCCATCCCAAATCCCTGGATTTCTTCAGCCCCTTCCTGTTGTCTCCAATTACCCCGTAGGTCCTCTCCCTCAGTTTACTATCTGGGACACTGAAAGTGGATAAATAGTAAGAATCCTAAACGTATCCCCTTTTTCTGTTTAAATCTCCTCAAATCCCTGGATGACGATGATTCTCCAGACCCGTCCTGCTGTCTCCAATACCGTGTAGGTCCTCTCCTTCAATTCCCCCCTATTTGGGACACTGAAAGTGGATACATAGTAAGAATCCTAAACGTTCCCTCCCCCCTTTTTCTACTCCCAGTTCTTATAGAAAAGGGAGTACTTTACAATGGGAACGAAGAAATGCTGTCTGTCTGTCTGTCTGTCTGTCTGTCCGTGATCAGAATGTGTTCCACTCGCTTCAGACAAAATTCTGAGCCGATCTTTCTGCAAATTTGTAGCTTTGTTCTTTTTGGGTCAGGGATGATGCCCGATGTTTTATTTTACCAGAATAGCCGTTACTAAGAGCTATGAATGATAATTTTTTTAAAAAAACAATCAAGTCCGATAAGGGAAATAACCACCGCGCTGTCGAGTTTTTCTTCCACTAACTGGAAATTGTCTCCCTTCTTGCAATAACGGTTTATAATTTTATGTGTAAGCAGTTTGTAAGCTCCTCGGTAGTAAAGTGGTTAGTACCCCCGCCTGTCACGCGGGAGACCGGAGTTCAATTCCTCTCCGGGGAGAGCAACATTTTTTTTTCTTTTCTCCTGCATACAAAATTTTTTACCACCAAACTGGGAGCACGTTTATACGCTTTGCATCTTGTTCTGTTTAAATCTTCCTCAAATCCCTGGATGACGCCTATTTCTCCAGCCCCCTTCCTGCTGTTCCCAGTCCCCCGTAGATTCTCTCTCTCTCTCTCTCTCTCTCTCTCTCTCTCTCTCTCTCTCTCTTCTCTCTCTCTCTCTTTTATTAGGATCGTCTTTATCACCCTTTTTTGAATAAGGTAGTGCAATACTTTCCAGATGTAATGTTTGACAATGCATATGTAATAGTGTGCGCATGGTGTTATATTTGAATTGTAATGTTATCATTTTTAATCATTATCATTCTTTAAAATATTGTTATTGCTATTATTATTGCTTTGAAAGGATTGTTCGAAAGGTGATGTTTGGTTGATGGTTGGGGGTGTGGAGGGTGGCTTTTGTGTTTGAAATGTTTCTTTTCATTTTGAGGGCAAGATGCAAACAAGCCTGCTATGTGCTTATTCTTTTCCCTCATTAAACAAATTTCGTTCGTTCGTTCGTTCGTTCTCTCTCTGTCTCTCTCTCTCTCTTAGTTCATTGTTTCCAACATGTTTGACATGGGGTCGATGCAGCTCTGTGGACGACGTGGACGCCTACGTGGGCATGATGGCTGAGAGACATGTCCCTGGGTCTCTGGTGGGTCCCACGCTGGCCTGTCTTCTCGCCCACCAGTTCAGCGACCTGAAGCGTGGGGATCGATTCTTCTACGAGGCCTCATCAACACCATGGGCGTTCACGAGAGGTGTCTGTCTGTCTGTCTGTCTGCCTGTCTGTCTGTCTGTCTGTCTGTCTGTCTGTCTGTCTGTCTCTCTCTTTCTCTCTCTCTCTCTCTCTCTCTCTCTCTCTCTCTCTCTCTTCTCTCTCTCTCTCATTAATACTTTGTTTGATAAGGGAATGTCCCCAGATAAGTGGACGGAAAGTATTGCACTACCTTTATTCAAAAAAGGTGATAAAGACGATCCTAATAATAACAGAGGAATATCGCTATCAGTTAAAAGCAGTTAAACTCTAGTTCTATTGTAAACAACAGGATTCAGGAATGGACTGAGTTGCACAACATTACTGGGGAGAAACAAGAGGGATTTGAAAGAGGCTACTCTACAACTGATAACATGTACACATTATTAGCTTTAATACAAAGCAGTTTTGTCTTAACCGCAAGCTTTATGTTGCTTTTATTAATTTCGAAAAAGCTTTTGACTCCATCAAAAGAAACTTATGATGGCCTATTCTTTTGAAAAATGGTATCAAAGGAAAACTTTTCCGATGTATCCACAGCATGTATGTTTACAGTCAGAACTAGAATTCGTCCCGGCTCAAAACTGACAGACTTTGTACCCGAGGGGTAAAACAAGGCGACGTTACTAGTCCGGTGTTGTTCACTTTATTTATAAATGAATTAGCGTTGGGAGTAATCAGAAATGGGAAACATGGTGCTACATTTACGTGTGATTACTTTAAATTGTTCATATTACTTTTGGCAGACGATGTGGCTCTCTTGTCTGAAACAATAGTTGGGTTACAGACACAATTAAACAGCCTATATAGAGCTGCATCAGGACTCCATCTAAAGTTGACTATGAATAAAAGCAATATAGTCGTTTCTAGGAAAGGTGGGATACCTAGCAGCGAGAGAACATTGGTTTTACAAGGAATCCCTATACCCGTTGTTAATGTTTATAAATAGTTAGGTGTTCATTTTTCAACAAGATTGAGTTTTACGTGTCTTGTCAAAATCTTGCTAGCAGAGCAAAACGTGCGATGTTAAGTAAATTGCAAAAAAATATTTCAAATCAACTGTTGTTCCCTTGTTGTATATCTAAGATTATTTGACACACAAGGACAACCAATTTGTTCAATATGGGGCTGAATTGTGGGGATTAAGTAGTACAGCTCGACACTGTGAAAAGGTATTACCTGTTTGCTCTTAAAAAGTTCCTAGGAGTTCAAATGCAAACACCAAATGATTTGATATATGGAGAAACAAATAGATACCCTATTTACATAAGTTCTGCAGTCAGATGTGTACGGTACTTGCTAAAGTTGACAAGAATGGATGAGACAAGATTACCACGAAAAGCATATTGTACGTTGTTCGATTTGGATTCTCGCGACAAAACCAACTAGGTACCCGACATTCGTTATGAATTGTATTCATTTGGTTTTTGGGGTATGTATGGCTAAACCGAGGTGCTGAGTGAGAAATCAGTTCCTTACTGCTTTTAAGGATAGGTTGGTTCTTTGTAGATGACAAGAATTGGACTTTCATGATTAAGAACAGTGAAAGATTTAGTTTCTATAATGCTTTTCACAATAGCTGTGATAAGACGCATTTGAAATTGAACTTAGACAGGCACCTGAAAATCATTACGACAAAATTTAGATTGGTATTTCAGAAATCGCTATCCGTAAGTTTCGTTACAAACAACATGCACCTGCTGATTTAATTTGTCCATTGTGTAAAAAAGGGGACAGAAGATGAGGTGCATTTTGTTTTGTGCTGTCCCGTTCTAAAGGATTAAAGAGTAAGGCATATACATGTAAAGTATTATAAACATCCGAATCATTTCGTCTTGGATTACTTCTAGCGTCAAATAATTAAAGAAAAACTAAAAAATCTGTGCATTTATCTATGTAAAGCGTTTAAGTTTGTTCTTAGTGTATCATTTTTGATCAGTTATATTGTATTATATTTCTTTTGGAACGATTTTTTTGTTGCACCCCTTCAAAAGGGGCAATGGTCTATTATTGAATAAAACTATCCGTATCCGTATCCGTATCTCTCTCTCCTCTCTCTCTCTTCTCTCTCTCTCTCTCTCTCTCTCTCTCTCTGTGCGTGCGTGTGTGTGCGTGTATGTACGTTGTGCTCGTGCACGTCTCTCTATTTGCGCGCGCGCGTGTGTGTGTGTGTGTGTGTGTGTGTGTGTGTGTGTGTGTGTGTATTAGCCGCCGTGGTGCAGTGCTTAGTCCCGGTTGTGAGGTCGTGAGTTCGAGACTCTTTTCAGAACCATTCATGAACGGGAATTTTCTGCTCTGGCTGGCTCCTACACATAGTTGAGACTGACATTTTAGACTCACCCGGAAAAGAACGGGCACCAAACATCTAGTTTCATACATAAATCACCATGTCTCTGAGATTTAGTGTTAACATTTCCGTCCCATCATCACCGTTGGTGTCTGTACCTCTCGGGCCTGGTGGACGCCGGCAGACATGGAAGTGAATGGAAGGCTTTGTCGTTTAGTCTAAGATCAGAATGGAACTCCAAGGCACCGCCTTACTCATTCTCATCCTCATCGATCAGCATGAAACTGTCATAATTATGACCCCTCATGCTCTGCTCTCATGGTAACCTCAGTTGTTGTTTTTTATTTCCCATCTACGTCTATGCTTTTGGAAGATTCGTGTTGAGATCGCAGGTGCCGTCGGCAAGTTTAAAAAAAAGGGGTGGGACTATCGTTGGACGGGCTTGATGCTGGTTTACTGAGGGAGGGGTGGGTGGGTAGTACACACTCGCGCTGATTCCCAACTTAGCAATTACTGTCATCTGTAGGGGGGGGGGGGGGGGGGGCTTAACGGATGACGTCCTGCATGCACTGATCACCACAGGCACCACAGAACACCAACAAAGTGACTTGGCAGCAATGCAGTGTCGTCTCTGGTGGGTTGCCTGGTGGTGACTTGAAATGGACTGTTTCCTGTGGAATGCCGGCGCTGGGGTTTTCGTGGCCAGACGAGGCAGGGTGGTGGCAGTAGACGGGGAGCTTGACAGGGAGACAGACAGTGAATGTGTGTGTGTGTGTGTGTGTGTGTGTGTGTGTGTGTGGGGTGTGAGTGTGTGTGTGTGTGTGTATCAGTGTTTTGTGGTGTGTTGTGTGTGTGTGTGTGTGTTTGGCCTGGGAAGAAAGGACACCGAAGTGGCATGTAAGATGAAACAAAACAAAAAAGCCGTTAAAACAAATCTTAAATAAATGTAAGCAAAGCCGTTGAAACAAATCTTAAATAAATGTAAGCAAAGCCGTTGAAACAAGTCTTAAATAAATGTAAGCGAACCGCCAAGAGAAACGTGGACAACGAGTCACAAGACAAAACACGACGCGTTTCAACCTCTTTTGGTTTTTCTTCTTCAGGCAAGACACAAGCAAACAGGACAATGAAAATGAACGAGTTTGTTCAATCAGCGCCTACCTTGCGCTGAAGAGATCAAAGCTAGGTGACAACTCGTTCATTTTCGTTGTCAATTTGTTTGTGTCTTGCCTGAAGAAGAAGACCCAAGAGGTCGAAACGCATCGTGTTTGTCATGTGGACTCGTTTGTCCACGTTTCTCTTGGCGGTTCGCTAACATTTATTTAAGATTTGTTCAGATTTCCGCCTGCAGTCGTCTCACTTTGCAACTAAAAAATCATTTTTTCAATGAAATCATAATTTCAATATTCTCCCTATTTCATGCACGCACGCACGCACGCACACACACACACACGTTCACGCATTGCGCACACACACGCGGTTAGTTCCGGCAGATATAACGATGAAATTCTAATTTGAACCCTCTCTCTATCACACACACACACACACACACTCACGCATTGCACACACATTCGCGCAATGGACCCACACACGCACACACATATATATATATATTAATATTAATTATATAATATATAAGAGAGAGAGAGAGAATGCTGAACAATTAAGTAGTGGGGGAAAACAAGTTCAGGTTAACAATTCTTCAGTCGTTATAGTAATGACTTGGCAAAGATTTGAACTTAAAAAAAAAAAATTTGAAGATGAAGAACATGGGGGAATATATTATAACTATGAGAAGCTCTTCACTAGCTGCCTGAGAGAACCATCATAATCTCTCTCGAAGGCACATTTATTTGTATTGCCTGCTCCTAGGCCTTTCGTCCGCTGGATCGGACTCATCAGAGAGACACGGCTGATTGTGTCTGTGCTCTTGGTGTCAAATAGAGACACACCACAGTCCATAAATTCTGTGGTGTTCTCACCGCCAAGGGTTCAAAAAAAAGAATCCAACAGCACCCCCAAAGCAGCCAGCGAGGGTAGTAAATGGAACAAAACAAAGGTGTGGAGAGGAAAAAAGTTGCTGAAAACTAAAGCATTATTCAAACAGTATAAAATGTAGGGGACAATCTTTGAGTCTATGCTTGAGGATCCATTCAGGATGCAAGGGAGGTCAAAAGATATGGAACAGTCTGAGTGGTCAGCTCTGCTGTTCAATAACCCAAGCATTGTGAGTGGCTAAGAATTGTGCAGAACAACCTTTACTTGGATTACAAAGACACAATATATACTAGTTTGTTTCTGCCTGTGTGGAAGTGCCTTGAAACCTTCAGGTAAACCAGTATCCATTAGCCAGCCAGAGGAGTTCTCCGCATTGCGAAACAGCTGTCCTTTGCTAGTTCTATTGACCTTCTCTTTGGGCGAAGGGTGGTGGTGGAGGGGACAATGAAATTAGCAAAGTATTTACAGGCAAGGATCACTTTTGGTACCGCCTTCATCGTAAATCAAACCTGTCTCCTCAAAGTTATTATGGAAATGAAAATATCCGGGTCAAGTTTTTTTTTCTTGATCATTTCTGAGTTTTGTATGTACTCCATTAACCTGTGAGTCTTTTAAGACCGCGGTACAGGGTCCAGTGCTTGAAGTTTGGGATTTTAAAAGAATTGTTAATGCTGGTGGATTTTTTTTTCATTCCTGGTATCCATAGGCACTGCCTTTTTCGGGAGCGTGCCGGTGTTCCCCGGGTTCTATGTTCCCCAGTAGCGCTGTTCCCCGTGTCACTGTTCCCCAGTGTCGATGTTCCCCGACCGAAAAAAGCGTGCCGCTGTTCCCGTACCGGTGTTCCCCAGGTTCTCTGTTCCCCAGTAGCGCTGTTCCCCAAACCGATTTCAATGCGCGTTAGCGCCAGTACGGGCCCTACTGTACAAGGAGAGGTTGCGCCGGGCACATCCCAAGGTAAACAAAATAATAGGGGGAAAAAATGCACATGCCCACCCCCCTCCCCTCCCCACCGAGAGAGAGCGAGAGAAAGAGAGAGAGCGAGGGGAGGGGGGGGGGGGGGGGGGGCAATTTCGCTGTGAGTTGTTTGGTCAAATCAGTATAGAAAAACGGAATATTTCGATCGTGTATGATTCTAGAACGGAAAGCATGATTTTGTGACGCCAGAAAAGGGTTTTGACAGTGATGTGCTTCTTTTTACGCTTTGAACTCCTATCCCTTTATATCACACTTTACATGAGCTACACCTTTTCTTTCGCAACGGGCCATTTTACTTTTAGACTGTCTACACAGACTTGATGGGGTCATGCAAGTGCTGACCTGCTGGTTCCAGCGCTGTCCAGTCGGCATGAAGCCCCTCTTCTACGGCCCTCCCGCTCCACCCCAATAACCCCGACCCTCCCACCCCGCCCTCCCACTGCCTCGCCTATAGCAATGAAAACAACAGTAACAACGTTTAAGTCAGCAAAACCCACCAACACCACCAACGGCAAAACTTGGGGAACAGCGGGCCTGGGGAACACCGGGACTGGGGAACACCGGGACCGGGGATTTGCGGGAATGGGGAACAGCGGGATCGCCACAGGGTGGGGAACAACGAAACTGGGGAATTAGGGACTGAATTTCGATTTTTTCTTGAGGGGAACACCGGGACTGGGGAATATAGAGACTGGGGAACAAAGAACCTGGGGAACAGCGGCATGACCCCCCTTTTTCTTTCTGTTTCAAACCTTCGATTTTTTTTAGACAAATCTTAGTACCACCATTTCATGAAAAATTCTATGTAGTTTCCCATTCAACTGAGTGACCTGGTTTGTTTTAGGGGACACTTTTCGTATATGCTGAAAGGATCTACTGGACTTTCGACCGTTTCCTTTCCGCTTATACGGAAGTGCCTCCTAATACCAAGATCCAGGAGCGAGCTGATGAGCACTTCACAGAGCGAAACAATGTCATGTGCTGGATCCGCTGATATCCCCATCAGAGGAGTGATAAAACCGACAGAGCACTCACCGGAGTGGGATTACCTCTCATACCCCCTTTCGTTTTAAGCGCAGGCCTGTCTTTGAAAGTTATGAATGTTCGTTTGGAGTGACTGTGGCCTTTTCTTCACTCCCTGTCCGGAAAAAGTAAAGACATCTGGTCCAAGAATGCAGATAGATAGAAAGATGGAAAGATGGATGCATATTCCGTGTGTGTGTGTGTGTGTGTGTGTGTGTGTGTGTGTGTGAGTGAGTGAGTATGTGTGTGTGTGTGTGTGTGTGTGTGTGTGTCTGTGTCTGTGTGTGTGAGTGAGTGAGTGTGTGTGTGTGTGTGTGTGTGTGTGTGTGTGTGTGTGTGTGTGTGTGACACAGATCAGCTGAGAGAGATAAAGAAGGTGACGCTGGCCAAGGTACTTTGTGACAACATTCCTGACCTAGACATTATCCAGAAGAATGTCTTCACGTTGAAAGAGTCGCGGAGGCAAGATTCTCTGTTTTGTGTTTCTCTGTTTTTAGTCATTTTATTCCTTTCATAGTGTGTGTGTGTGTGTGTGTGTGTGTGTGTGTGTGTGTGTGTGTGTGAGTGAGTGTGTGTGTGTGTGTGAGTGAGTGAGTGAGTGAGTGATGTGTGTGTGTGTGTGTGTGTGTGTGTGTGTGTGTGTGTGTGTGTGTGTGTGTGTGAGTGAGTGAGTGAGTGTGAGTGAGTGTGTGTGTGTGCGTGGTGTGTGTGTGTGTGTGTGTGTGTGTGTGTGTGTGTGTGTGTGGGTCACGTCATTTCCTATCAACCGAAGAGAAGTCTTGGTGGTGTATGCTCTGTGTTTTTTGTTTCACTGTGTCGGAGCTGCGCCGTGTTTCCATCTGGAAGTTGTGGTCCTACCTGGTTTGTGTGGTGCCTGTCTGAGGGAGGCAGCGTTTGGTTTTCGTTGCGTCGTTTCGTTTGGGTTGATCGTTTTGTGTCTTGAGCGGGACGGCCTTCGTCCTGTTGCCGTGGCCTTGAGGTGGTGGTGGTAGGCGTTATTGTCTGTGGTCCTTTCGGACTGTTAAACGGTCCGGGGATGTTCCGTTGGGATTGCCGGGGTCTCCGGTGGGGCGGTCTGTGCGCCATCGTTGCTGCCGTCGCCGTTGAGATGGT
>JAFLJL010006074.1:10000-12563 GCA_018398815.1 Conus ventricosus | reverse complement strand
GCATTAAACGATAATAACTCAGAAAGAACAACTCCAACAAGCTATTCCCCTTATCTTATTTATTTATTGGGGGGGGGGGGGGGGGGGGGATTTTCACCGATAAAATCACAATCTTTAAAGGTCTACTTTAGAGATGTTCGATAATTTGTTAAAAAACAGGTCTACATGTCGTATAACTACAGTATGGTATTCTTTTTTTTTTTTAAATCGCCGGAAGAATTTAATTGATAAAAAACGACTTTTGCACACCTGTTCAAACCCCGCGCGGTAGACCGAAAACCGTGACGTCACTTGATGGACTGGCCGTCAGCCGCGACCTACACAACAAACCAACGCCAAGTGAAATCAACACGAGTTGCGATCCCCCACAACCTAAAAAGTCACGAGGGGGTGGCAGATATTGTGCTGTAGGCGAGTGCAGCAGCTCAGCAGGAGACGGATATTCTTTGCACACATTTCCATCTGATCCAGATACTCGAAAGAAGTGGATTCGGTTCGTGCAACCATGCCGGGCAGCTAAAGTTCTTTTTACCACATCAGTTCCAGCTGGACCGCGGAAACGAGCTATTCCGACAATTGCCGAGCCCGTTCGAGTGGATCAAAAACTTCGTCTGCATTGTGCGCGTATACTTTGAAGGCGGAGTGGTAAGCTCGTACAGATGAGTACGATAGTCGCATGTTTATTCTGTTCTTATCTATGGACAGATCACACTTGTTAAATTGAATGAACACGTTAAGGCTTGAGGAAGGAGAATCTCCGCTCGCCGTCCACGCGTGATCGCATCAAGAAGTCAGTCGGTAGCCTCCCTCGAGACTTCGGTAAAGTCCGTACGCCTTCGGAATGCTGTGTTCGGGCGTCCAGCTGGAACTGAACTGATGTGGTAAAAAGAACTTAACGTTCAAACTGATAAGGTACAGGCCTTGCAGAAACATCCCCAGAGTCACATTGGCTGTCGCAATCATAGTCACTGCTTTTACATGATAAATTAAACACCGAGCGAGATGTGCAAGAACCATCAGAATCGCTTTCTGTCGCCGTCGCTGACCATCATGTGACGTCACATTCAAGAGCAGTTAAGTCATGCCAAGATTTAGTTGATTACCTCCCGTTTTCTTGATTACAGGTGAAAATGCCCACTTTCGCGGATCGATTTCGTGTGATCGGGAGCGAATCGGATGTTTATTTTACCAATTTATCAAACATTTCATATTTCTGCATAAGCTGACTAATTATCGAAAACCTCTAAAGTAGACCTTTACGTGCCTGACCTTCCCCTAAGCTGACACACATTTCAGGCCTTTGCACTCACCTGTGACCCTATCTTTGCCCCAACTGGAAGCGCCCAAATAGTCCCATTCCTTTGATTTGAATCTGTCTGCTTGGAACCACCTGGCTTGTACCTTGATGATGGCCACATGAAAAAAAAAAACGAGGAGAATCAACTTTCAGACACAATAGAGATCTTCAAAAGAATCTGATTGCGCCAGTCTATAAATAGTCGACTCCTTAAGCAAAGCCTTGACCATTAATTTTTGGTGTGCAGCCTGCAGAATGCCGAGCCACCGGCAGAACATCAGACCTCCTGCAGGATTCCTGGGTTTGCTTCTGTTCGCCGCTACTGCCGTCTTTGGAAGTGCGCTAGGTAACAGTCGTTGTCGTAGTAGTTGTGATGGGAGTGAAATTTTGTAGTAGACAGGGTTGCTGTTGCAGCTGCTTCCGCTGTGGTGTGTGTGTGTGTGTGTGTGTGTGTGTGTGTGTGTGTGTGTGTGTGTGTGTGTGTGTGTGTGTGTGTGTGCGTGCGTGCGTGCGTGCGTGCGTGCGTGCGTGCGTGCGTGCGTGTGTTTTGTGTGTGTGTGTGTGTGTGTGTGTGTGTGTGTGTGTGTGTGTGTGTGTGTGTGTGTGTGTGTGATGGTAGGAACACATCTCTCTCTGTATGTGAGTGTGCGAGTTAGATGTATACGTATACGCAGGGAAATTTCCCCCTCACATACACACCTGACGTTTGGTGTATATGTAAGGGAAACGTTTCTATCCATTATATACTACTGCACTGTCCAATTTCAACAGGGCGATACAAATTGAAAGGTATGGATACTGTATATTTTGAAAGCATTGACCATATTTTATATGACACATGCATCACGGACGTCGCACACGTTAACGCGAGACAGTTGGTCAGACTGATTAAAAAACGTATTTTCAGAAGAATTCTAAGTGGAGTGCTTAGATTCTAACATGTGAAGAACAGAGGTGAGAGAAAATAACCAGAGACTGTAGGTCTGACATTCTCAATGACCTCTGTTGCATATTCATATCATCTTGTACCATCGAGGATGAATCGTACCATCGAGGATGAACAGACGTTTAAATACCCACTGAACTGAACTAAACTCAGTGTGTGTGTGTGTGTGTGTGTGTGTGTGTGTGTGTGTGTGTGTGTGTGTGTGTGTGTGTGTGTGTGTGTGTGTGTGTGTGTGTGTGTGTGTGTGTGTTTGTGTGTGTGTGTGTGTGTGTGTGTGTGTGTGTGTGTGTGTGGTGTGTGTGTGTGTGTGTGTGTGTGTT
>JAFLJL010006074.1:0-7500 GCA_018398815.1 Conus ventricosus | reverse complement strand
TTTGCTTCAATGGTAATCTTTAAGTTGTGGTTTTGGAAGATTTTGCATAGTTCTTTCTTCTTGTTTTCGATGGTTCTTGGATTGTTGGTTAGTGCAGCAAGGCCATCGTCTCTGTATAGTCCGACTTGTTTTCCGAGTTTTTTCTTGATGTTGGACAGCATGAATAGTCCGACCAGTTCACATGTTTCTGCACCATCATATGATCCCATGGTTACGTCGAATGTTGAGTTTCTGTTGGTTTTCCTGATCCAGGTTTCATTTTTGCTATGTAGTAATGTTTTCTTCGTGTGGAGAATGATTTCCATTTCTGACCCTGTTATGTCTGTGTGGTTACTGGCAAACTTCAGGGCTTTGGTGAGTAGTTCCTCATCTATAGATGGGTAAAAGTCTACTATGTCAAATGTGATGAATACTGTATTACTTTGTTTATTGAGTTTTTTGAACCATTGGATAACTTCGTATGTGTTCTTCCAGAGGTTGTATTCAGAGTTTGATTTTACGTTCTTTATTATTTTTTCCAGAATTCTCTTGCTTATTTTGTCTAATTCAGATTTGGATGGGTTTATTAGTCTACATGTTGGATTGTTATGAAAATTGGGCTTGTGGTCTTTGAGTGTTATGAAAGCTTCTTTTGTTGCTGTCGCTTCTATCCTGTCACTTAGGTCTATGCGCTCTGCAAGTTCTTTTTCTTTAGTGCGGACACTGTTATGGATATTTTTGTCGGCTTTTTTGTAGTTTTTCTGGATGTTTTTGTCAAGGAGTTGAGAGTAATCTTTTGGTTCCATTTTGTAGTAATTGCTAGTTTTATCAGCCTCACAAATATTTTTTTGTCATTTTGTACTTGTTTTATTTGTTGTTTTAGTGTTGTTTGGAAACCGTTGTTAAATTTTTTGAATTCAATATTGGTTATCATTCTTTTCATTTGATCTTCAAAGGGTTTCATTTCGTCTATGGCTGGTGGTGATCGCCATGATTTGAAATCGTAGGTGTTTTTGTCCTCTTTTTTTTGCATTTGGGTTCAGAAAAAAAAATGTTTTCCATCTCATATTATGTACAAAGAACAAATTTGTAGTTAGTTTTAAGACTCCTCTTTTAACTTGTTTTATCTAATGTTGCTCCCCAAGGGTTGAGCACTTAAAAATTGTTTTAGGCATTTTAAATATACTGATCTTAATCGCTCCTCACGTTGAGCACTGTGGCCTGAAGGATTTTAAAATGGAGGAAACCAATTTTAGGCAGTCAACAAAAAACATACCGTTTTCAAATCCGCAATCATATATAAAAAAATTAATAGAACAAACAGAAAAGTTTGTACATAATATGAGATGGAAAGCATTCTTTTTTCTGAACCCAAATGCAAAAAAAGAGGACAAAAACACCTACGATTTCAAATCATGGCGATCACCACCAGCCATAGACGAAATGAAACCCTTTGAAGATCAAATTGAAAGAATGATAACCAATATTGAATTAAAAAAATCTAACAACGGTTTCCAAACAACACTAAAAAAACAAATAAACAAGTACAAAATGACAAAAAAATATTTGTGAAGGCTGATAAAACTAGCAATTACTACAAAATGGAACCAAAAGATTACTCTCAACTCCTTGACAAAAACATCCAGAAAAACTACAAAAAAAGCCGACAAAAATATCCATAACAGTGTCCGCACTAAAGAAAAAGAACTTGCAGAGCGCATAGACCTAAGTGACAGGATAGAAGCGACAGCAACAAAAGAAGCTTTCATAACACTCAAAGACCACAAGCCCAATTTTCATAACAATCCAACATGTAGACTAATAAACCCATCCAAATCTGAATTAGGCAAAATAAGCAAGAGAATTCTGGAAAAAATAATAAAGAACGTAAAATCAAACTCTGAATACAACCTCTGGAAGAACACATACGAAGTTATCCAATGGTTCAAAAAACTCAATAAACAAAGTAATACAGTATTCATCACATTTGACATAGTAGACTTTTACCACCTATAGATGAGGAACTACTCACCAAAAGCCCTGAAGTTTGCCAGTAACCACACAGACATAACAGGGTCAGAAATGGAAATCATTCTCCACACCAAGAAAACATTACTACATAGCAAAAATGAAACCTGGATCAGGAAAACCAACAGAAACTCAACATTCGACGTAACCATGGGATCATATGATGGTGCAGAAACATGTGAACTGGTCGGACTATTCATGCTGTCCAACATCAAGAAAAAACTCGGAAACAAGTCGGACTATACAGAGACGATGGCCTTGCTGCACTAACCAACAATCCAAGAACCATCAAAACAAGAAGAAAGAACTATGCAAAATCTTCCAAAACCACAACTTAAAGATTACCATTGAAGCAAACAAAAAGGTAGTGAACTACTTAGACATAACACTGGACCTTAACAATCACATATATAAACCATACAAGAAACCCAACGATACACCTCTTTATGTACACACCAAAAGTAACCATCCACCATCTATATTAAAGACCATACCCCATGGCATAAACAAGAGACTATCAAACCTGTCATGCAATGAGAGAGTGTTCAACAATGCAGCAGTAGAATACCAGGAGGCACTACAAACAAGTGGATACAATTACAAATTACAATACAACCCAGACAACAACACAAATAAAAGCAAGAAAAATAGGAAAAGAAAATCATATGGTATAACCCCCCATACGACGGAAACTCAAAACAAACATAGGGAAGGAATTCTTCAAAATCCTAACAACCTCATTTCCAAAAGAACACAAACTGTCCAAAGTATTTAACAAAAACACTGTCAAACTATCGTACTCATGTATGCCCAACCTCAAAAACCTAATTGACGCATCCAACAAAATGAAAATCAACACAGCAAAGAAGGGTGAAGAAAGGAAATCTTGCAATTGCACCAGAAAGGAGCAGTGCCCACTAGACAATAAATGTCTTCACAGCAACATTGTATACCAGGCTACTATGACATCAGAAAATGAAAAAGAAACATACATAGGGATCACTGAAAACCACTTCAAAACCAAATATGCAAACCACAAACAGTCATTTAATAAAGAAAAATATAAAAATCAAACAGAACTGAGCAAATACATCTGGAAACTTAAAGACGCAAAAACAAGCTACAATATATCCTGGAAAATCATAAAAAGAGCATCACCATACAGCAATGTTTCAAAAAGGTGCAACCTATGTTTAACTGAAAAATGGTTAATACTATGCAAACCACACTTAGCAACTTTAAACACCAAAACAGAAATAGTAAACAACTGCAGGCATAAATGGAAATCGTTGTTAGTGAACACACCCAAAACAAAAACCTGAAAGCCCCAAAAAACACGTGCAGCCAACCCGCACGTGCAAACAACCGCAAACGGGAGCCCACACGCTATATAACATCGGCGGTGGGCAAACCAAAAACCATCCTGATGACAGCGCAACACGCTTGAAACAAATTTGTAGATAGTTTTAAGACTCCTCTTTTAACTTGTTTTATATATATATATATATCAGAAAATTTTCTCTCTGTTTAATGCCATGTTAATTCTCGATTGTTTCCCTTGACGTTCTTTGTTTAATGCCATGTTAATTCTCGATTGTTTCCCTTGACCTTCTTTGTTTCATGCCATGTTAATTCTCGATTGTTTCCCTTGACCATCTTTGTTGAATGCCATGTTAATTCTCGATTGTTTCCCTTGACCTTCCACGTACCTAACCCCATTTTTTCTTTGCTGTGCACTCCAGCCCCCCACCCCCACCTCCCCTCGATCCGTCATCCCCCTCCTTCACCCACCCCACCTTCCTCGCCGGACATTTGCTCTATGTTGATGATGGAAAACTCCGAACCTTCTCTCCACTTTTTTTTCTCATTCTTGGAAGGGGAAAGGGGTGGGGGTGGGGGTAGGGTGGTGGTGGTGGTGGTGGTAGGGGTGAGGTGGAGAATCGGCGAGGAGGTGGGGGATGAGATCATTTTCCTCATTTTGTCGTACTATGTTTTACGTCTCTCACTTCAGATCAAATTAGTTAGTTAGTTAGTTAGTGTTTATAGGGTCCAGCGGACTACTTTCAGATCAAATGAACCATCTTCATGTTACTAATATGACATACTGACATGCTTTTTTTTTCTATTTAGTAAATCGAGTATTAATTTCACATTATATCTTTTCAGTCAAGACCGATTTTGTCAATGGCACACTACAGCTTCTTCTTTTCGAACTTCTAAAAGCTATCCCCCACCCCCCACCCCCACCTCCTGTCCCCCACCCCTTCCTTCCCCGATTTTCTGGCGAAAGAAGTCTTAGCCTACTATCATTTAGTATGTGTGTGCGTGCGTGCGTGCATGCGCGCGCACATGTGTGTTTGTGTGTGTGTGTCATTGAGTGCATGTGTGTGTGTGTGTGTGTGTGTGTGTGTGTGTGTGTGTGTGTGTGTGTGTGTGTGTGTTGTGTATGCGCGCGCGTGCACGTGTGTGCGTGCGTGCGTGCGTAGGTGCGTGCATGTGTATGTGCGTGCATGTGTGTGTGCATGTGTGTGTGTGTGTGTGTGTGTGTGTGTGTGTGTGTGTGTGTGTGTGTGTGTGTGTGTGCGCTTGCGCGCGCGTGTGTGTGTGTATGTGTGTGCGTGTGTGCGCGTTGGTGTGTGCGTGTGCCCGTGATGCCTGAGCATGCGCGCGCGTGTGTGTGTGTGTGTGTGTGTGTGTGTGTGTGTGTGTTTGTGTGTGTGTGTGTGTGGTGGTGCGTGCGTGCGTGCGTGCGTGGGTGCGTGCGTGCGGCGCGTGTGTGCGTTCATAGTGTGTGGTTGTGTGTGTGTGTGTGTGTGTGTGTGGTGCGTGCGTGCGTGCGTGCGTGCGTGCGTGCGTGCGTGCGTGCGTGCGTGCGTGCGTGTGTGTGTGTGTGTGTGTGTGTGTGCAGGTTCGGGTTGCCCTGTACGACAAGGACGGCTGCATGGTGTGGTTCACGGATTTCTCCGGTCCCTCAGACAGCATGGACCCTGCGCAATGGATGACTGTCCCCGCCATTGACCAGTCCTCGGACCGCAAACTGACCGCCTCCGCCTCCATGACCATCGCGTACGTTCACTTCAAACCACATGGACTGTTCCCCCCAACCAAACACACCAACACCTACCAAGACAAAACACGACGCGTTTCGACCTCTTTGGTTTCTTCACATGGGGCCGGAATAGCTCAGTTGGTAGAGCGCCTGACTCGTAATCTTGGTGATTCCGGGGGTTGCGGGTTCGAACCTCCGCCGGGGCGCTTCGGTACAGGGGGATTTTTCCCTCGGAGTTAACATTGGTTCCGACTCCATTTCCCATACAGTCCTTCGAATGAGACTATAAACCGAGGTTCCGTGTGTGAACGCATGCATACATCTTGCACACACGTAAAATCCATCACCACTTCGGAAGAGTAGGCCAGTTTGGCCGTTGGTATGGATGACAACGTTACACATAGCATGCACCCTGCGTGAGAAATGGAAAGAATGAAGGAATAAGGAAAATGAGTGATCGATATTGAACGATACTGACTGGATGACACGGGAAACGACTGAATGAAGCGCCAGCTGGCAGCTCTTCAGTCGGCACTACACAGGTAGGCAGCCGCGTTGTGTAAACGAGTGTGGATTGTAAAGCGCTTAGAGCTGGTCTCTTGCCGAGAATAGGCGCTATATAAGTATTCATCATCATTATTATTATCCATTTGGCGCCCCGTTTAAAGAGATCAGTGATAGTTCGGTCTTCGTGTTCATTGTCTTGAGGGTGTGTGTCTTGCCTGAAAAGACTAAAAGAGGTCGAAGCGCGTCGTGTTTTGCCTTGTGAGTTGCTTGTCGCTTTCGTTGGGTGGAACAGTAAATCTTCTTTTCAGTTTGATTCCATTTCCTGTCTGCAGTCACCTTACTTTGAGAGCATGGTCGATGTTGCCAGACCCCTTCCTTGGTCTGTCAGAGGAGAACAGAAGTAGATGTTTTGGTCTTGACGCAGGTCAGTCTTGACCATGATGGAAGGATTGTTTCAGCTGCACCTGTTTTTTTTTCTCCTAATACAAGTGTTTTTCCTACACTATAGATGTGGTCCAGAGCCAGACAGACAGACAAGCACACAGACACACGCATGCCCACGCGCACATAGTCATACACAAGTACGCAAACTGATTATACATACAGCATGCAAGCATGAAATTGTTTACAAAAAGAAGGGAAAAAAGCACTCAGAACTGGAATCCTCCTTCAGTGGGTGCTCTTTCTGTTTTTTCACTTTTGTTTTTGAGTGGTGTGGGGTTGGGAGTGATGTGAGAGTGGGGCTTTACACACACACACACACACACACACACACACACACACACACACATAATATATAATATATATATATATTATATATATATATATATATATATATGAACAATATAAAAGTGTTCTTTAAAAATCTGAGGTGCTCAACCCCTTGGGGAGCAACATCTGTTAAGAATATTTTAAAAAAATGAAGTATTAAAATCAACAAGCTTGTTTCGAACCTCTCGCTCTCCTCAGGATATTCTTTTGGGGCACGCTATATATATATATATATATATATATATATATATATATATATATATATATATATGTATGTACATATGTATGTATGTCTGTCTGTCTGTCTGTATGTATGTATATATATATAGGAGGGAAAAGGGTCAAACTGACCTGAATCTCACCTTTAGGACCAGCTACCACATTCAGGTCAGTTTGACCCTTTCCCTCCTGTTTCAAGTCCTGCGGTCAAGATTTCCTCTTCATTTTATCTATCTATCTATCTTCTATCTATCTATTTGTTTAAAATAGGTTTTTTAAAACAGAATCTACAAATTTGTTTCGAGCGCGTTGCGCTGTCATCAGGATGTTTTTGGTTTGCCCACCGCCGATGTTATATAGCGTGTGGGCTCCCGTTTGTGGTTGTTTGCACGTGCGGGTTTGCTGCACGTGTTTTTTGGGGGCTTTCAGGTTTTTGTTTTGGGTGTATTCACTAACAACGATTTCCATTTATGCCTGCAGTTGTTTACTATTTCTGTTTTGGTGTTTAAAGTTGCTAAGTGTGGTTTGCATAGTATTAATCATTTTCAGTTAAACATAGGTTGCACCTTTTGAAACATTGCTGTATGGTGATGCTCTTTTTATGATTTTCCAGGATATATGTAGCTTGTTTTTGCGTCTTTAAGTTTCCAGATATATTTGCTCAGTTCTGTTTGGTTTTTATATTTTTCTTTATTAAATGACTGTTTGTGGTTTGCATATCTGGTTTTGAAGTGGTTTTCAGTGATCCTATGTATGTTTCTTTTCATTTCTGATGTCACAGTGGCTTGGTATACAATGTTGTTGTGAAGGCATTTATTGCTCAGGGGCACTGCTCTTTTTTGATGCAATTGCAAGATTTCCTTTCTTCACCCTTCTTTGCTGTGTTGGTTTCATTTTATTAGATGCGTTTAAATTTAAATTTTTAGGTTTGGGGATGCTGAATACGA
>JAFLJL010006073.1:0-7500 GCA_018398815.1 Conus ventricosus | reverse complement strand
AATTGAGTACACTGTAGAAAGGAGCTAAGCTTAAGTCGAGGAAAAATTCATCCTTACTGAAATTTTTGAAGCAGCGATATTGAATGGTTGTGTGGCCCTTATTCTGTTGCTTTGGAAGTTTACAAGCCCAAGTACACAAAATGAGACAGTGGTCGCTGATGCTTTTGTTGCCCATGTTATATTGGATACCATGGCTTTGTTGTTCGTGTAGATATGATCCAGCAATGTAGAAGATGTCTTTGCGATTTAGTTGGATTATGAATAAGCTGAGCAAGCCAAAGAGTGTGGTGGTCGCATCCCAGGCAGGCTGCCGTTTTAACAGTCAATGTTAAAATCACCGAGAAGAATGATATTTGGATAGCTCTTATATACATCATCCATCATGTATACAAAGTTGTCATACCAAAGGAAAGTGGCAGCGGGATTCCTGTACACATATCCAACTAGAAGGGGGGCTGAGTTGGAGGGTTTTGCCGGCAGCACATACATTCAACTTATCGGCTCAAGGTCACGCCGCCTTTTTGTACAGTGAGCGATGCTTTGTAAATATATATTCCAAGTCCTGTTTCACCAGAGTGATGTGCATCGCGTCGGACAAAGTTATAGTTAGTTATGGATAAAGCTGTATCAGTGAAACGGGAGTCAAGGCGAGTTTCACTAAGACCAAGCAGATGAATAAAAGGGGATTGTTTAAAGAAAACAGACATCATGAATTTATTTGGCAGATGATAAAAATGTAGGTGACCAATGCGTAATCCAGTACCCTTATTAATCACATTACAATGGTCCATTGTATTAATTCTAGAGCAAAGTCCTGAGCAAAAAAACCCAAAAATAGATATACTGTTACAACAACAATTAAAAATATAAGATCGCAATTATAAAAATATCCAAGAACACACAAAATCCAGAAAGCAGGGCAATGAAGTTCAGTCCAAAGGACAATTCAAGTATGTGTACTGATGTGATAAATTATAAGGAACGACGATTTTGCACGTTAACTGTCGTTAAGATTTGTATAGTCAAGGAACACGATAAAAGACATAAAAGAGGGAATATGGGGCTGGTTTACACACCGTAACAACTTTTGGAAACTAGAAGCGAATGAGAAGACATAAAATCTTCACAGAATATGGCCGTAAGCTCCTCGGTCAGATAGTATACTTACAGAAAACACTTTTCTAAAATGAAAAGTACACACAAGGGAAATTTACTTCTAAAGCAAAATTACGATAAAGGGTACAGAAGAGAGATAAAGGAAAAAAAGGTAAAATGAAACTTAAGACAAAGCAAAGAACCAAAAACCCCAAAATGAAAACAAGTAGGGAAAAAAAAAAAAACAAACAAAAAAAACCCAAAAAAACCCAAAAAACACTCGCTTTACAAATACACAAGTCACGTATAGTCACACTTGTAACTGCGAGTTGGCAATGCACAATATTGCCCGCTCGCAGTAAATAGTAGTTATTGCAAAAGTCTCCTGCTGCAGAGGCTTTGTTCAGTCTCTTTTCTAAAAGGATTTTTTTTTTCTTTGTTTTATTTTAAATACAAACCAAATGTGTCCGTATAGTACACACACAACAGAACAATCTTCAATGCAAAATGATAATGAAATGAAAAAACAAACAAAAGTTAAAGTTACAAACAATTGTGAAAAACAAACATATACAAAAAGGTTTAAAACAATGTTCAAAGGAAAAAAAAAATTTTAAAATAATGAGTATTGGTCTATGTTTGAGACTCGTAGAGTCTCTCAATACGAGCACGCGTCACACCCCCAGTGTCAGCACATTTTGTTCTGTCTTTTTAACCACTGAGTGGTAGCACTTCGATGTCGACGCACCAGTTTTTGTTTGTCCACAACAATCCCAACGTCAGCACATTTTGCTCTGTCTTTTTAACCACTGAGTGGCAGACTTCGATGTCGCCCGCACCAGTTTTTTGTTTGTCAACAACACCATGAACACATTTTTGAGATAAAAGTAACAAGTGTGCAATACATCTGACAGGCACCGACAGACTGCAGCAGGCCAGACAAGGAAACGAACCAACAAACAAATACACATAGATTCACACATACACTCGCCGCGCGCGTGCGGCGCGCGACACATACAGAGACTCACACACACACATACGCACGTACGCACATCCTTTACACACGCGTGTGTGCGCCCACACACACGCATTGTAGAAAACTAATTAGATATGCGCTCAAAACAATTAGATATGCGCATGCATACTTTACACATGGATGATGAAAATTAATAGCATATCGCACAACATACCTGTGTGATAGAAGTGGATATAAACATTATGCCGCTCACAACCATTAGATATGCGCACACATACATAGCACATGGATGATAAAATAGCATATTGCACTACATACCTATGTGACATGAAGTGGATATAAACATATGCAGAGACGGTGATGAAGCAATAATTTTAGAATATAGGGATGATACAGGGGACAAATTAATTTAATTCAATGAGGACATGGGGAGAGGAGCTGGTTGGTGTTGCTGTGCGGAACTGAGCATCATCGTTTTCAGCAACTGAACAGCAAATGGATGTAGTGGGCTAGGGGGTTGTACTGACTGCTGTGGGATGTGTGTGTAGGGGGGGGTTGGAAATGTAATGTGTTGGGTGGGGCAGGAGTGCTGTATTGTGAAGTGTAAGGTGGGCATTGTTTGGAGTTGGTGGGTTTTATGGGGTATTAGAGGGTGGTAGTTGTGCTGTGCTTTGGGAAATTGTAGCCAAGATTGTGTTGTGAGGTTGCAGCTGAGATGTGTTTGGAGATGGGGGTGTGTGTTGGTTGCTGCTAGTGTGTGGTTTGGACATGGCAGGGGGTGATGTGCTATGTGGGTGGAGGGTGCAGGTCACGTTTCTGTACTCTTTACATTGCTGTTTGTCAAATTTTTATTCACTGGGGAAGAAAAGGAAACCATGTGGGTGGGGGACTGTAGAAGGGGTTGCTTTGTAGGGCGTTGATGCCGACCTAGTATACTATAACACACTGCGCGAGTTGGGATTTTGGGGAGTGTACGGGGAAATCACTTTCATAGTTATAACTAGGTGGACGTAAATGGTCACTGGGGCGTCTTGTGTTGCAAGACGGTCCCTTCTTGCTCTGTGTGTGGTGGGCCTGATTTTGTTGGAGGGTTGGGTCTTGTGGTTACTAGTGGGCAGATGTTGGAGGCAAGGACTTTGAGCCATAGGAACTGGGATGTAGTCTGTCTCGGTACATGGCTTTCTTTTGGCGCCCCAGATCTGGCGAGGAAGGAAGGGGTGTTATCTAGGTAACTGATCCCCCCTTGACGGCAGGAGAGGCGAAGACTGGCCGTGGATCGTGGACGCCATGTCCTAAGGGGGTGTTGACCAAGGGGAGGAAGAATGGAGGGGGCCCGCAGTGAAGCACTGGGGAACGCTTGCCTGAGTAGGTGGATTAACTCAACCCAGTCTGCTGCAGGCACTGGCCTTTCCCCACAGCTGTTGATCCCCAATGGGGGAAAATGACCCCCTGGATGTGGGGTGATGGGGGCAGTGATTTCGCCATTGACACAGATTTTTCACCCTGTAGCGCTCTGTTGACATTTCCTTCTCATCTACCCCCTGTAACACAGAGTCTCCTAATAGCAGCATGTTACAAGGTCTGGGATTGTCTTTTGTCGTGGATAGCTAAAAGGAGGTGGGGGATTTGGATTCTGTTTGTTGATGGCAGTGGGGATTTCTGTCATTGTGTTTGTGTTTGGTTTGTTCTTGTTGTGTAGAGATTTTGTTGACGGAACAGATGAGCCTGTGTTTTGCTCTGTAGAACTGTCTGACAGCACACTGTATGTATTTGATGTCTCCACTGATATTCAATCTGTGTAGATGATGTAGATGAAGTGTCACTGTGTATCTGGACTGCTTGGTTGTTGATTGTTGTGTTTGATTAATTGGTTTGAGGGCATGCACTTGTTTCCTAATGTCACTGTTGATGTTGTTTTGACTGTCTTTGAATGATTGCAGTCGGCTTGTGCTATCTTTCATCTGACGTTGTAGATGTGTGTGTTCATCTGTACTTGTTTGGTTTTGAAAAATCTTGATTTAATGACTTAATGGAATTTTTCACCCTAATCTCCATATCCACCCGTGTTCTGAGTGTTCCGTTCAACTTGCTTGGATGTGTGTTCAAGTGATTTTTCAGTGTTTGTATGTCTTGCTGCATGTTGGAGAAAGTGCGTGTGCTGAAAATAAGCTGTTTTTGGGGTGTGTGATAAAGGGGCCCTGCTTGCTTTAAATTTAGAGAGTGTGGGGGAAATCGATGCTGAGAGTGGCGCTTGGGGGGGGCAGTGTGTTGACAGAATGGGTGGCAGGCAGAGGGTCAGTATGGTGGGGGAGGGTGGGCAACACACGCTGTTCTAAAACACACGGGGGAGGCGTGGGAGGATCAGATGGGGGTCAGTATTTTGGTGGGTGGAGGAAGGACTGAGGAGTGAGAAATGTTTAACAGGGGTGAAGGGCTGTTGATGGGTGGAGATGGAGGGATGCCGGTGGCGATTCCATGCTGCTGGGGCGGATGAGGGAGGGAGTGTGGCACGGGGCGTGTTGGAGCTGGCAGGCAGTTGGGATTTTTGAGTCAGCGAGGGGTGAGGCAGTGATGGTGGAGGGGTGGAATCACCTGACTTGAGCAAATTTTTCCCCAACGTCATTTGTCTGTGCATCACAGAGGCAGTGGAGTTGGAGGAAACGACTCTGTGACATTGTCAAGGGCATATGCAGTTGACAATATTGAAACATTTGGTGCAGAAAATGGGGACACAATTTCTTTTAGTCTACCCAAAATCCTGCTGTACCCACTCTTGGCAGACATGTCCTGCACTAAGATTTTCCTGTTGTGTAATAGACGTGAATTGTCAAAAATTTGTGTTCACCGTTCAGAACTATTTGGTAGGATGAATGCATACTCACTGGGCAGTGGGGTACAAAGCTCGGCGCCAAATCCCAAAAAAGTGTTGTTATTTTGTTGTACTCTTTCAAAACACAAGAGGTAGATGACGGACGATATTTACCACAGTTCCTTTCACATAATACAAATCTCCCTACAGGCAGGTTAGTGAGGGGGGAATCAAACGTCACTTGGCAGGGGGCTTTGGTGAAGTTTAATTGTCTCGTTGGTTAAATATTTGGCGCTCATGAGCGCGTGGTGAGAGGCATTATTGATTTGTATTATGAACATTATTTGTGGTGTTTGCCCAAAGAAAAAAAGAAAAACAAAAAAGCAGAAAACTTACATTTACAGATACACAAGGGCTACACACATAATGCTGGCCGCTGCAGTTTTGTGCCATGGCGGTTAGCCGTCACAGCACACCCGCCCCATCTTGTGTTGGGAGGGAGCCTTTTCCGGACACTGCAGCGTAACAGGATTAGCACCCCACACACATTCACTTCACTCTGTCCCAACACAGAGGATCGTTTCCGCCGTGGAAACCAATGGCGCCCAAATGGGGCCACTTGTCTGGCCACACCCTGTAATGGGAAGAGGAGGTGGGAGGATTAGCGTCTCAACATCTGGAGCCCATGGCACGTGGTTGACACTGGGCCAGCTTGGTCGGTGGCCTAACACAGCACGCTGTAAGAAGCCATAGCTGGCGTGTTAGGCGCCAGCCACGGCCCATGTGTTGAGCGCCGGGCACATGTTTGGTGGATGTCCTATGTGGAACACAGAGAAAGAAGGTCGGCGGAAGAGTCACAACACACAGATGTTGCCGCGCTGAGTAACCAGCTTTCTAGCTGGACCAAAGATAGTTCGCCCTACGGGCGTAGGGGTACAGTCTTTGGCTGGACCCACACACACACAGTCCTGCCGGTTTGTACCCCAAGTACAAATCTTGAAAGAGAGAGGAGAGAGAGGAGGAGAGAGAGAGAGGAGGGGGGGAGAGAGAGAACAGAGAGAGGGAGAGAGAGGAGAGAGAGAGAGAGGGAGAGGGAGAGGGAGAGAGAGGGAGAGAGGGAGAGAGGAGGAGAGAGGGAGGGAGAGAGAGGAGTGTGTGAGGAGAGAGAGGGGGAGGGAGAAAGGGGGGGAGGGAGTAAGGAGAGAGAGTGCGGAGTAAGGGATTTTCTCTCTTCAGTCACACACACACACAACACACACAACCAACACACACACACACACACACACATGCGCGCGCGCGCGCGGTTATTTCTCTTTTACTCCCGTTCTACTCTGCCTCTCTTCCTCTTCCTCTCTTTCTATCTCCTCCCTTTCCCCCTCTCTTTCTCTTTCCTCTTCCCCTCCCCTCTATATCACAACACACACACACACACAACCACACACAACACAATGAAGTTTGAAAATTGTTCTTGGTCAGAAGGGTGTCCCTGTGGGGGTTAACATGCCCCGTCATCTATCAGGAGCACGAGTTGCCCTTGCACAATGACTTAAAAAAGAGAGCGGGGAGTTTAAAAAAGACTTCTTAGTGGCATCGAAAGATCAACACTTGAATTTTACTATGAGAGATATGGGGTAAAAAAGTAGAAAGGCAGAATGATCGCTTAGAAGGGGACAGTGTCAGGGGACACAAGAGTTCACTGCATAAAAGAGGCAACAAAAAAGCATCTTTCAATCAGATCCACGACGAGCATCGAGGGGAGGCACGCTACAGTTCACCAGACTAGGCTCTTCCCCCATGCCCCCCAAAGCACAGAGATAGACTTCTACATTCACGCCAAGAAATAGGCTCCCGCACATGCACCAAGACAGAGACGGAATCTGTACATGAGGCAGTGAAAGCGAGGTGACTGAATTCCCGACACAGGAGACTACATACTGCAAACCGAGATGGTACTTAGAATTATGGACCAGTTCATGAATTTTTTTTTTTTTTTCCTTTTTCATTTTCAAAGGTCGAACGAGTGGCTAATGAAGTATATTACTATCGGTCAGCCACACAGGGCTTTTTGGTGTTCCACCACATACGCCCCTCACTTCGGCCCCCACCCCACCCCTCCCGAAGGGGAAAAAAACAGAAAAAGAAGGAAAAAAAAAAGAAAAAAAGAAGAAAAAAGAACCAGCCTGTCTTAGGAAATCGACAAATGAATACTGCAGAACAGCCTACATAGAGGATACACGAAATTCATCACTGATCTGTTGACTGCTCAAGGGTCCAAAACACCACAACCTGTACTCTAACCCCACTCTCCCCCCTCTGAATCTCCCCCCACCTTTACACACACACCACACAAAACACACTACACACACACAGCAAAACAAAGGATAGCTACTTCAGAAAGGTGTGTAAGGAAAGAAAAAACTCCCGAAATGGGTCATTCAGTTTTCAGGGTGTCAGTTTTGTTCGGCCCCAAAGACGTGCTTATAACCCCAGGTGTCAATGACGTATTTGACGCACAGAGTGGCCGTCATGTTTCACGATGGCAGTGTGTTCTGCCGACTCAGGGAAATGAACCCCGGGGTTTACAGAATGAGACCAACTTCAGGTGGCTGTAGTACAGGGA
>JAFLJL010006072.1:0-11751 GCA_018398815.1 Conus ventricosus | reverse complement strand
CTGACTACCAAAGGCAAAACTTGTATTCCTACCAGCAAAGGCCACAAAATTTGTATTCCTACCAGCAAAGGCCACAAAACTTGTATTCTACCAGCAAAGGCCACAGAAACTTGTATTCCTACCAGCAAAGGCCACAGAAACTTGTATTTCTACCAGCAAAGGCCACAGAAACTTGTATTCCTACCAGCAAAGGCCACAGAAACTTGTATTCCTGTCAGCAAAGCCCACAGAAACTTGTTATTCCTACCAGCAAAGGCCACAGAAACTTGTATTCCTACCAGCAAAGGCCACAGAAACTTGTATTCCTACCAGCAAAGGCCACAGAAACTTGTATTCCTACCAGCAAAGGCCACATAAACTTGTACACCTGCCAGCAAAGGAAACAGAAACTTGTATTCCTGCCAGCGAACCTGGTGGTGGTTAAAGGGGAGGTACGTACAGGGCCACTTCAGACAGGGATGCTGTGATGGTGTTTTCAGATGATGAAGGCCCATTGGTGTGTGCTGGTGAGCTGCCCCTATTTCCAGGCCTTGTACAACTTAAACAGTGTCAGGAAAAAAGCTGCAGCAGGTAAGGTCACTTTACTGACTCAAAAAGTGATACACTGTTTCCTGAAGAAAAAACAAAACGGATAAGACCTCCACGAGTGATGGGTCACATGCTTCATTGGATCCCTACACTGTACTTTGCCACTAACTTATCCCCGTTCTGACTGCAGGTGGTTGCAGATGTCTACCAAAATTTTGTTAAGAAATATATGCAGATTTTCCAATCAATCACGTTTGTGTAGCAGGTTATAAAAGCCAGCAGTGACATGCCTGATTGTTTGTTGGGTAAGAAAGCTTACAGGGAAGGGGTTTTGAAGTGACAGGACATGGAGTTGTGTAATGCAAGCATTACACAAGCCTGGAACAACCAGTCTGCATTAGTGCATGCAATGTGTGGAAAGCTAAAAACGGATTGTTTATTCCCCAATTTTGCCTGATCAGTTTGGCAGTTTGGAAACAGATCAGTTGAGTTGGCTCATTTGAAAACATCTGAGGATCATTATGACCCACATTTAAAAATCGGTGCATAACATCTGAGATCTGTGTGTTAGAGTTCCCAGTGGTAGTTCTGCTGGCATGTTAGTTATTTGGAACACCGCACCTCTTTCTTTCCTTTTTTTTGTGTTGAAATTATTTAGAAATGTTTTTGAAATGATTTCTCCAAAAAGTATTGGATTATTCTGAAGTATGGAAAATAATGGCACCTGTTTTTGGATTAGGATTAGCAGATCTGGATGCGGGTTGTTTGAAAATGCTTTATGCCTTCATTTGGCTTGATGAGTAGTGGTTGGGTAGATATGCTTAGCTGGACTTGTTAGTTAAGGCCGTGTGAAATAGGTGATGGTAGTCCTTCGGATCCGAAGATGACGTTAGCGTTTCTGCAGCTCATCGATGTACGCGGAGGTGGCTCTGCAGCCCCAATCTGGAGGCGCAGAGTCTGGAACAGTGGGGGCACTGGAAGTCCGTTGTCGTGATCACTGCTGCTGCTGCTCTGTGGCGTTGATCCCTGGCGGCAGTCAGCTTGTTTGGCGTCGAGTACTTTCGAGTTGGTAGCGGCTTTGTGAATTGTGGCCTCGCCACAGAGGTCGGTCACTGGCGCACTCCTCTAGTTCTTTTGGTTTGAGTTCGCACCACTGGAGGTTTGATTTGACCGAGTCCTTGTGCCGTTTCTTTGGGCGTCCTTGGTTTCTCTTGCCGTGCAGAAGCTCTCCATACAGCAGTCGCCTTGGCATACGGTGCTCTTCCATACGGATGACATGCCCCACCCATCGAAGCTGGGCCTTGATGAGCATGGACTCGATACTTGTAGTGTGAGCACGGTCCAGGACCTCTAAGTTGGAAACACGGTCCTGCCAATGGATTCGAGTATGGAAGCGAAGAGCTCGCGTGTGGAAGTTCTCCAGCTTCTTGACGTGTCTGCTGTACAGTGTCCAAGATTCGCACCCATAGAGGAGAGAGGGCAAGACCACTGCGTTGTAAACTCTCAGTTTGTTGTCAGCCGAATGTTGTGTTGACTAAGCACTCTGTTGCGGAGTCTTCCAGCGCCTGGCTTGCTTTGCTGATTCGGGCATCAACTTCCCTGTCCAGGGAGCCATCACAGGAGATGGTACTCCTAGATATCTGAAATGTTCAATGTCCGCAAGCTGGGAGTCGTCAATGACGATGGTGGGTGCCGAGGGGTTTGGTGTTTGGTGCGGGTTGGTGAAGCACCTCAGTCTTGCCGAGGTAATTAACTGCAAATAGGTAGAATATAGTATAAAAGAAAACCAGGTGTTTGTGTTCACTGGTTAAGCATAAAACATCATGTACAAAGAAGCAGCTAGAATAAGTAAAGAACATGAATATTTTGATAAATAAAAGAGTAAAAAAGACAAGTTTTTAGCCACTAAGAATGTTTTGACTGTCCACCTAGTGTAAAACCATAAATTGTTAAAGTTTTTAAACGTGCAGACACCCACACTGGGATGCATACACATGACTGTACATGCACCCACTGGGCAGAGGAACATGAACTTACATACTCACATATGCTGCCAATGCAGGAAAAACCACTCAAACAGGAACAGACACGCGCTCTTTGCTCTCGGCACGCGCATGCACACACACTCACATGCACACACACTAACACCTGCTCATGAATATACGCACTTGTGTGCGACATGCATGCATGCATGCTGTGCGTACAGAATGACCACAATAGGCCCAAACTAGCAGCCTCGTTTGCTTGCCCTCAGATGAAATAGTCCTGGACTATGGCGACGCCCACGCCATGCAGGCTGCCATCAAGTTCTTGTACACTGGAGAGGTGAAGCTCACCTGGAGAACGTGCAGGACTTCCTGGCCGTGGCCGACTTCCTGCAGCTCACTGACCTAACCCTCGTTGTGTGCCCAGTCTGATCGGCTCCGTCGTTTTGAACTTGGAAAACTGTGTGACGGTCAGTTGTCTGGCTTTCCATGTGAAAGCTTAATTAAGTGATGTTGATACTTGTGGAGATACACGTTGGTTTGTTCTGTTTCTTCATGTTGAATGATGTCCCTCTGTCCCCCATTCCCCCTCCTCTACTCCTCCCTGCCCCTGCTCCTTCCTCGCCCTTCTCTGTCAATCTCCTGCTGCCGTCTCTCTTGGTGCCCTCAGCTCTTTGAGGTCTTGGATTGAAGTAAGATGACAGCTCTACAACTTTCTTGTGTGTTTTGAGTAATGATTCTCATTATATTTTCTCTGGTTATTTTCATCAAGTCACATTTACCAAGACACACAGGCTCTTGCATGTACTTGCTGTATGTGGACGCTTTACAGATGCACATATACCCTGAGATACATGCGACCGTGTATGTGTACACCACACATGCAAGAACAACAACAACAAAATTTTTGAAAGAGGTGAGCAGAATTGATGTTCATGTGAAAACAAGCGAGAAAGTTTCCAGAGCTGCTTTAAAAACTGATGTGGTTTGGATGCACCCTCTTGGGTACAGAACTGAATCCACTATTGGCATTGCAACAAGAGGAAAAGCATTGCATGCTTGGCGTGTTTTGTTGTGTGTGCAGATCATGCTGATGTGCAGCATGTATAACCTGGATGAGTATAACGAAGCTTTCAAGTATGTCTGCGGTCACCTGCCCGCTTTGATGGAAGGGGACCAGCTGCTGGACATCACCAAAGCCTCCATCTTCCACTTCTTGAAAGATCCCACTCTGTCCTATGTGAAGCAAGAGGATTTTTTCAACTTCATTGTCAGGTAAGGCAGACGCATGTTGGTTTTCTTCTTGGTGTCGCCCCTTCCAGGTTTTCCTCCCCCTTTCTTAGAGAAAAAAGAAGGTAGAAAACAATGTTTGAGGCAGGTGTTGTGTGCGACAATGCGTGGCGATGACTGGTGACTGTCCATTCAACATGAATGTAGACAGGTGAGGGGCTCAGGTGCTGCTGAAATGATTATGATGGCACATGGTTGTAGACAGTTGAGGGGCTCAGGTGCTGCTGAAATGATGATGATGGCACATGGTTGTAGACAGGTGAGGGGCTCCAGGTGCTGCTGAAATGATTATGATGGCTTGGAAAGCCATGTACACCACACTGATGCACTTGCATTCATTTCAAACTTCAGTTAGAAGACCTGTTAGCTTTTCAGTAAGAGATCAATTTTGGATTAATAGGACAGGAGTAAGTGACCTTAATAGTCAGTTTTTAAACATGATCAGTAGAAAAACAAACACATTCACAGCAAACTACATCCATTTTTGGACCTTCACACAAATTTGATGTTGCTTAGATTCATTTTTTGTGTGTGATTTAAAATGAAAATGACTTACTTATATAGTTTCAGAAGTTAGAGTTGGTATCTGGGTGGGGGTGGGGTGGGTGGGTGGGGGGGGGGGGATGGTAGCTAAAAGGTGAAGAGAAAACTGAAATGACAAACCGGCCCTTGATTGGTTAGTGGGTGTCTGACTGATCATGCCAGTGAACTGTGTCAGGTGGACCAGAGAGAGACAAGGAGAGCAGGAAGAAAGATTTCCAAGAACTGTTTCTGGCTCTGAACCTCATCTTGGTGAACTCGGACTTCTTGAACCACACCATTAAAGATCATCCATTGGTGGAAAACTCCCAGCCTTGCAAGGTAATGTGCTTTCTGCCTGAGGAAGATTTGTTTGTTGAGATGTGGTTGCAGAGCATGGATATCTGTCTTAGAACTGGTCGTTAAGGAAGAGCTTGAGGGTTTAGTTAGTAGGCAGACCTACCTGTCCAAAAGAAGTTTACTGCTGACTGTCTGTGAACTTTGCGTGGATGTTGGATCGTAAAATAAAACATGTCTAGAAAAGCCAAGTCAGGAAACAAGTGATTGCAGATCCTGGGTTGACACTGACATTTTTTTTTTTCTTTTTCAACCTTGTATTTGATTGGCAAACCAGTCGCTGACAAATGATAGAGTACAATCCATCTGACACCATGTTGAGGGAAATCATATATCAGCCTTGACGCTGCTGAATCAACGATGATTACTCAAACATCAGTATTGAGGTACATGTTGGTTTGAAAGTGATTCAAAATTTAGTGGCTATGACTTAATAAATGACCAAGTTGTGTTGAGCTGGCATTGATGCTGGCATTGATGTTCAGACCTCAGAATTTTGAGCGATCCTAATGGTAAGTCGTAAACATCAACAATTCACAGTCACATGCTCATCCTAAATAGAATCACTTCTAGAACATTGTGCAAAATTTTTTTGTTCGTTGAGTTTGTCACATCACTCTTGAATAATAGTTTTGGAGTTCAGTACATGTTATCTTTGGCACACAACACACACACACACACACACACACACACACACACACAACACACACCACACACACTCACACAACACACAGACACACACACACACACACACACACACACACACACACACACACACACACACACACACACACACACACACACACACACACAATGCCAATTCCCCTTTGACACCACCATGTTAGTTGAAATTAAAGGGTCAGTGAATTCTAGTGATTAAATGTTAATGTCTTTATGCACAAAAACAGACAAAATGGCAAGTGAAAAAAAAAAAAATACAGACAGACAAGTGCAGCTGGCATAGTTTAGAGTGATGTGCAGGTCATTGTTTCACGATGGAGCCAGTGTTACATTGCTGTTGGTAGTTCACTGTTTTACAGTTCCTGCCTCACAGAACATTTCCTGTCAAGTTGAACATACCGGTGTTACCTAGATAAGATAAGATAATGTTGCTTATAGCCCAGCCGACCGCAAAGGGCCACATCAGGGCTGTCACCACGTTAAAATCAACTCACAAGTCATTAAAAAAAAACCAAAAAAAAACAAAAAAAACACCTTTCACACATCTCTTTAAATGACATCGTTTAGAAACGCACCAGAAACTTTGTTAAAAATCTTTCTTCCGTAAAATCTTAAATCAGATGAAAGTGTTACCTGGATTTGTCTCTCATCCTTTGTTCTACGTCTTCATTTGTGTATCGGGAAAACAAAATTCTAATGATTAATTTGACCAAACAATACTGAATACAGAGATGAACACAAACTGGCCTGGTTAATTCTGACATTATAATGATCTGTGCTACAGAAGATGGAGATTAACGCATTCTGACCCGGTTGATTCGGATAACGACCTGACCAAATAACAGTGAAGTTAGGGGTTAACACAACCTGACCTCTTTGATGTTGGGGATTAACACAAAGCAACCTGTTTGATGTTGATGATCTAAGCAAATGACTCTGAAGAAGCAGATGAATAGAAATGTGCTGGTTGATATGGATAACAATCTATCCAGTTCATGGTAAACAAAGAGATGAACAGTAGTTTTGACCAGAGTGGGGTTTTTTTTATGTCACAGAATCACTGCATGGAAGCACAGAGGCATAAAGCCTTGCCCCTGACGGCAAGGCCATGACAGATGTGATCTTCGTTGGTGGTGGAGCCAAGTAACTCCACTTTCAAGTACGAGTTCTACTCAGCCCATCTCGCTTCCAGCCATCTGCTGGCCTACTTCCCGACGGAAAACCGGTGGACCAAGCTTCCGGACCTGCCCTGCGGCATAAAGTATCCTTGATGACGGTCACAGACGAAGGGAAACTGCTGGGCCTGGACGCCACGCAGTCTAGAGGTCATAGTCACAAGAAGTTTGGAGAAATTTCCCCGCTACTGCCCCCGAGAGAACAGCTGGGATTCTTATGAGGTGAGAATGGGGAAGAAAAGGGGAAAAGACAGTATTTGGGGATGGGGAGGTTCAAGCGATGGGGAGATAGGGTGAGGGGAATTTTGGGAGCTTGGGGATGGTGGTGGGATGTGTTGGTGGTGTGGGTGTGTGTGTGTGTGTTGTTCATGTGTTTGGGTCAAGACTGTGTCAGTTTTCATGAAGCGGTATATGGTTACAGACAAGCAAATGAAAAGAACCAGGAAAAATTTAGTGGCATTTTACATTGCGTTAAACGAATTTAAATGTATATGGCTTGGAAGGGCTAGACGTTGTAGACTTTGAAACCATTTAAAGCCATCGATTACAAACTTTTGGATTAATTTTCTTTTCCCGATGAAGGTATCTTTTGATATTCCCCATGGATTTGTGAAGGTGTGAAAACAAAATTCAGTCAAGGGTCAAGCTATACAGCTGTAGAAGGGATTCTGAGTAAATTTTATAATACAATATCCGACTGTTTTTACCTCCACACTGTCCTGTCTTCCGCCTACCTTTCCCTTGAAATGTTGAAAATTCTGGAGATTAAAGTTCAGAGAGAGAGGAAAAAAAACAACAACAGATCTCGTTGTGTTGATTGGGTTTCGGTGTGTTTCAGGCACCTTTCCTCCTGGTCACTTTGAGCTTGAATTCCACTTGCTGACTCAGTGGAATGAGCGACTGTTTGTGGTGGCCTCCTGTCGAACTCATACCACTCCTCAGCGCTACCAGCCCATCGCTATTCCAAACAGTTTCCAAAGGACAGCAACCCACTGATCATTCCCCTATGTTCAGCTGCTGGACTTAACCGGACAAAAAAGTGAGCGTTACTAGTAGTTCCCTTTATGTGTGTGTTTTTAAGTGCGGGTGTTGTCGGTGTGTCTGTCGGGGGCTCTCATTTTCTGCAGAATTGCAGATTTCAGCAGCGACAATGTTAGAAAAAGATGATCTGTGGGGAGGAAAGGTTGGGGTTGGTTTGTGTTTGAAGAAACTCCTTTTTATCGAGGCAGAATTTCTCTTCTGATGAACATCCCCTTCCACGAACTGGGTAGTGTTGTGTCCCCAAATTTGAATTCCCGTGCTCTCTGCCCCTTTGTTCCCAGCCCCCCTTCCTTACACACACACACACACACACAAAACCCACACACACACACACACCCCTCATCATACACATACACACCATACACACACACCACACCCCCACACAACACACACACACCACACACACACACACACACACACACACACACCACACACACACACTCGTATACACACACACACACACACACACACACTCGTACACACACACTCGCACACACACACACGCACGCAACACACACACACACACACACACACACACACACACACACACACACACACACACACACACACAACCCCACACACACACACACGCACACACACACACACACACACACACAACACACACCACACACCACACACACCACACACACACACTCATACACACACTCAACACACACACACACACAGACACACACACACAAAACACACCCCACCCCTCATACACACACACACACACACACCACACACACACACACACACACACACAAACACACACACACATGCACCCCATAAAACTCATAAACACTCATACACTCACACTCGTACACACATATACACACACACACAAAACACACCACACAAACACACGCACGCGCACACACACACACACACACACACTCACACTCACACTCTATACACACACACACACGCACACACACACAAACACATGCACTCATGCACACACACACACACATTTTGACACACCACACACACGCACACATGCTTGTACACACACACACGCACACATACTGTTAGGTAAGCAAAATGTATTATTTCATCACTTCGGGACGCTTTAATATTAGAGAAACTTTTTTGGGCTCTAAGCTTGATCACTTACTATACACTCAGGCATGGGAATTGGCCGCGGATTCGCAGATTTCAGCTGAAAAAAAAATCTGTCTGCTGGAAAAAAAAATCTGCCCGCGGAAAAAAAAAATCCGCCTAGTACTTTTTTCCCGCGCGCGCGGGGGGAGGGGGGGGGATCCTTTGTGCACCGTCTCGCGCATCCCCGGGAGGCGACGGGAACATTGTGTGTTCAGCTTACTCTGCTTCCGCTTTCCGCCGAGAAGAGAGAACAATGGCGATGCGTATCGTTGAACAAGGCAATAAATTCGACGACTCTTCGTGTGCGAACGCCTGGAGGTGGGAGTGGGTGGCAGTTGTGCACGAAGTACAATGGAAAGGAGAGTTAAGGAAAGAACATGTCGGCACGCGATTCCGTAAAGTGGACTTGCCAGGCGAGGCACGATGCGTCACTTGCACAAGCATGTCCAGTATGGAAGTCGTGGATTGGTAGCACTGACGGACCATCTGGGGAGGTCGGCCCGCTATTGCGTGGGGCTGCTATTGCGCGGTGACTATTTGTCCCTTCAACCAGTCCTCTCAAAACAGGTAACAGAAATAGGGTTAGGGTTAGTGTAATTCCGCTCATATAGATGATATGTTCTTAGGTCGCGCAATAGCGGACCCGCGCAATAGCGGCCCAGCCCCTCTGGGAAGAGTGCTACTCCCTTGCAAACAACCAACACTTACCAGGTAATTTTGACAATAGACAGAGGGAAATTACGGGAAAGTATGTGAAATGAAGTGTTCAATTGCAACCTGCAGCAAAAAAACCCAAACCAAAACAAAAAACATAATAAATATATCTTTTTTCTGGTGTTTTATCTTTTTTAAACATGTAGTGATACATTTATGAATTTTTTTTGTTTAATAACAGGGTATGACAGTCTATTACGAGGGTTGTTCAATTTAAGATGACACTAGGCTTGCCGTTTGGAAACGAAGCACCGCACAGAAAAATGTTTATACCAAACACAATTTTAAAGTTTACCTGATTAGAATTGCAGAAAATAAAGTTGACGTCATGACGCAACTCGGAGTAATGACGAAATTTACAACTGTGTTTCAAACAGCTGAGCCGAAAAAAATGGACGTCACCAATGGCAATTTCGTTTCTACACTTTCACAAGGCTACATTTGGTGACGATTGTAGGAGGATACACGCAGATTTGCAAGCTGTTTACGGAACGGATTGTGTGTCTTACCGCACAGTTTGCAGAGGGGTTTCAAACAATAAGAGCAGGTAGGGCGCCATCTGATTGGGGTAATCGTGCAGAGCGAGCTTTACCAGCTCGGAACGAAAAAAACATTGCATTTGTGAAAAAACTGATAGAGGAGGATCCACATTCGACGTGCGGGAATTAAGCGAGGCATGTGAGCTTTCAATTGGCACCAATTTAAAAACATTCTGCACAAAGACCTTCACATGAGAAAACTGGCTGCAAGATGGGTGCCACATCTCTTAAGCGATGATCAGAAGCAGCAGCGGGTGGCATGTTCACGAAAACGCTCGACGATTTTGAGCCCAAGGGGCCAAAACGACTGTGTGCTTAGTGACGGAACAGAGTTGGCTGACTTTCTACGGCATCCCCAAAAAACGCTGAAACCGCTTTGGGGGTTGGGCCCAGGAGACGACCGTTTTTCTTCGCCCGATTCCAAAGTCGCAAGCGAATTTTTCTATTTTTTTTAACGCGCAAGGCCTTTTGGAAATTGACATTTTGCCTGAAAATCAACAATCACTGCCTCCTACTAAACCCAATTGGCTCCCAAAATTGTAGGAAAAATCCAAACAGCGCCCAACCGTCAGCACCCGGGACCCTTTCTTCGCATGAAAATCCATGCCCATAAGGCGAAGGTCACCACGCCCTTTCCGGCAGCAAGGAATCCAATTTTGGGACCACCCACCCACACCCCCCGACGGGCCCCAGCGACTTCTGGCTTTTTCCCTGCTCAAAGGGAAAAGCTCGCTGGGCGTAATTTTTGCCCGGGGGACAAGACCCCCCAAAGGGCCGTAAGATCTTTGCCCGGGTCTGCCAAAAACCGACTACCAGAGGGCCTTAGAATTGGCGAGGGGGCTTGAAATTTGCTTCGAGCCAACGGAGAATACTTCGAGGGGATGTAAAAGTTTCAGTTGCTGAGAAAGGTACTTTTTTAGGGGGGGGTGACATTTTAAAATTTGAAACCCCCCCCCGTACAGAGAAAGAACATGAAAAAAAGAATACTTTTGTAACACTGTTTTTATCAAAAAAACACATTCTTTCTGTTTTAAAATTTAAAAATTATGGCCGAATCACATATTTTTCCCCAAAAAAAAACAATTTTTTTTTTCCGGGGGGGCAGCCCCCGGACCCCCCTGTTTTTAGCTGATTTTTAATTTCCAATTCCCCCTGCTGACACTGTTCCTTTCCTACCCTAGACCGTTCATTTTTATACAATAGTGTTGTTTTGAGACAGACGAGGTTGGTCTTTTCAAGAGATTGAGAATTTTGGGGCTTCTTATTTTAAGGGGCATTTAACTTGTCATTGTTGAAAGACTGACACGAAATTTTTATTACTGAAGGGGAATTTTGAAAACAAATCTTTCTTCACACGTGAGCACACTATACGACATTGGCTATAAGAATCACGTGGACCTTTCCACATTCTCCATTTCACCCTAATGGCCCTTTTTTATTTCCAAAACCGGTCGTTTCATAGATCATGACGTTTGTTCCATTTTCCTATGACGCCCGCAAAAACCCGGGGTGAATTCAGGGGGGGGATTTTTTCCGATTTTCCGCGGTAGATCCTTGTTCATTTCCGCGTAACAGCGGCAGTTCCCCCGGAAGCGATCTGTGATTTTCCCTTCATGTTTTCAAAAAAACCGGGGGTCTGTTACACAAACTGTTCGACATTCAAACGGCTTGGGTTCCAGTTAACTTTAACTTTTTCCTTCCGGTTTTGCGATCTTCAAAAATGGCACATTGAAGAGACCGTTTTTCGGGAAAAATGTTTTCCCGCACAGTTCTTTGAAGAACAAGTTGAAGTGGGTCTGGTGGGAGTAAAGGGGGTTT
>JAFLJL010006071.1:0-22634 GCA_018398815.1 Conus ventricosus | reverse complement strand
AGGGGTTTAAAGGCAGCTTTCAAGAAAAATTTTTGGACCCAAGAGCCCTTTTGGGGGCCAACACAAAAAGAATACTGATCTTAGAACCCAAGCCACTGAGCTTCAGAAAAGATTTCTTTAAACTGATGAACAACAGCTGTTTTTGGAAAACTATGGAGAACGTACACAATCGTAAAGATGTTAAATTAGTTACAAAAGAAAACCAAGCAATTAAGTTTGCCTCTAAACCTAACTATCAAGACTTTAGAAGATTTAACGACAGCTTGGTCGCATTATGATGAAGAAAAAAGATGTTAAGTTGGACAAGCCGGTGTTTATTGGCTTTACCGTATTAGAGTTGTCAAAGTTATTAAATGTTAGAATTTCTGTACGACTACTTTAAACCACTGTACCCAGAAGCAAGAGTCCTTTACACAGACACGGATAGTTTTAATTTTGGATGTTCCCCACAGAAGACTTCTATAAGGATTTAGAAACAGAAGTGGCTAAAAGAACTGATGGGTGGTACGACACATGCGACTATCCAAAAGACAGTCTTTTACATTCAATGTAAACATGAAAGTGATTGGAAAGATGAAGGATGAACTCAATGGAACAGTTTATCAAAGAATATGTTGGTTTGCGGTCAAAGATGTACAGCGTTGCCAGCCAACTTCTGTAATGAAGAAAGCTAAAGGCATAAGTAAAAAGTTGTCAAAAAAAATAAACTCACGATAACTACAAGCAAGCTCTCTTGAAAACAGTATTTCATCACACAAATGTTAATCTGCGCTCTACTCTTCATCAAGTAAACACAACTGCTGTTAACAAGAAATCACTAGTCTCTAACAATAACAAGAGAACTTACGTCAATCCTGAGTTTTCATATGCTGTAGGGCATTGGAGAACTTTAAAAGATTAACTAGAACTACTTGGTTGTACTTAACTAAGAACCTAACAAGAACATAACAAGAACTTACTTAAGAACCTAACAAGAACTTACTTAAGAACATAACTTAAGAACCTAACTAGTACTTATATAACTTATAATTTTACTTCACTTTACTTGTAGTTTACTTGCACTTAACTTAAAAAGTACTTTCTATAACTAACTTAACTTGTACTTATTTAGTTCTTAACTTGTACTTTATCTAGTTCTTAAAAACTATTAAATAGAAAATGGATCTACTCCCGGAGGTTGCCTCTTTTTTGCAGTTGGTTCTTCTTCTTTTTACTGTGGGGACTTGCGGCTTTGTTGTTAGGTATGGTGTTAGGTATTTATATGCCAAAAACCCACCAACAACAAGCAGCAGCAGCCAATACATAATGATACATCTTATCGTTTGATTGTGATTGTGTTGTTGTTTAAATTTTGTTTGTTTTGGCGGTGGCGATGCTGTATTACTATCTAACAATTTTTGTTTTGCTGATTGGTTTGATTTTTCTCAGTTTGTTCCATTCAGCAGTTTACGCCCGCCTCAACACGTCCAGGATTTTTAGGCTTAAGTACCATTACTCACTTGCGGTACATTCACCTTGTGGTAATGTCACTGCTGCGAATGTCCTCGCGGCGTCTCTTCTCCTGATCGCTCTTTTTTTTTATTGCTATTAAATTTAATATGATCAAAATTTAATATGATTAAAAGTAATTAATCCCAGGATAAATGGACATAACTTCGCCCAAATTCTGTAATACATGTCACATGCAAGAGTTTCTAGTGACTTTGTTTAAAACCGGATCTTGTGATAAGACGATATTTTAAATCATCTTCTGAAATCAACCGGCGCTATCAATACTTTACAAACTTAGCATATAAACAAATCAAAGTCCTGCCCACTAATCTACATGTTTTGACCCTACTGTGCATCGTACCTACGTAGTACTTCTCATGTCTGATGTAGACAGTTTTTAGAATCTGTTCAATACTTAGTTCAACACTAAATACTGATTTAGTTTTTTTCCACAAGCAGCCAGAAGGTATAATCTTTCTTTATGGCAGTTTGTCTTTGAGTAGCCCCCTTGCTCCCACACTTTATAGATCGACACAATCCATTTTTAAAAACATAAAAATAAATAAGTACTTTTAAAACCATGATATAACGTGGTTAATTATGCAGTGCCTATCGCCGGTGTTTATAGTCTATTCAACCTGACAAAACGCTTTGTTAGGAATAACAACCGCCCAACATGGAAAGATAGAAAGAAGTCGCCAAAACTATTGCAACTTTATTTTTAGCTTTAACAACAAAGATTATCTGGTTAAAAAGCACATAGACAGCCTTTCGTATATGATTATTTTAATTTTTTTTTTAGTTAATAAAAAGATGATTGAAAAAAAGATTATCAATACGATTTGACCATCAGCTAGATGAAGCGGCCTTAGTATAGCTATAGCGTTTACAAAAAACTATGGTTTAAAATGAAGCCAGGCGATCTAGGAAGGTTAGACATTGAGGACGTTGTTAAGTTATAGTTGTTAATTTACGCAGGATGCGTCAAAAGACTTTCGTGTTGCACACAAGGGATTATCCCAGAATAATATTAGTTCGATAGAAAGATTAATTTAGAAAATATGTAAGTTATAAAAAGATTCTGGATTGGACCTGATGAGTAGATGAGCTATGTTTAACGCTTTGCCTTCTCTGAAGCAATTATATGTTTAAGTAAATGAGGTCTGCTGAAGAAAAGAACGTCATAACAAGGCAATAGAAGATTGAGCTAAGTTGAGAGGCGCTTTACGCGAGAAAAGATCGGAATTGCCATCTTAGACGCCATTAATAAAAAGTTAGAGAACAGGAAATTGCGCCTAAAGACTTTTCTTAATACGCAGGAATTATCCAAGAAAATATTAATCATAGAAAGATTAATTCATTAGAAAATATTAAATTAATAAAAAGAAGGCAGGAGTAGTTATGATGGTAGGAGAGAGCTATGTTAATTGCTCTTGGCCTCACTGAATCATTATATGTTATAAATTGAGGTCCTGATGAAGACAGAGAACGCCATAACCAAGTCAATAGAAGATTTAGCCAAAGCAAGAGACGCTTATGAGAAAAGGATGGATTGTCTCCACTAACTTTAGTAATAAAATAAGGAAACAGGGGCATGCAGAGCACACATTACAGACTTGATGAGCAATGAATGAGATTACTTATGACAGGAAAGAAGCTTCTAACATCGCACCGTCAGAACCGGTCTGACTTTTATGAACCGTCAGAAGAACAGAAAATAAGCAAAAATTGGTTTATTTGAGGGTGCTATGAGCAATCTAGAATCTTGCACAAACAATTTAAAATCCAATTAATAAACACCCATCTTATAGATAAGCACAAGAAAATATATATCCTCCTAACGGGTATTGGAAGGAAAGACTCTATTGAAAAACGAGTAAAGCTGCTAGAGTGTCTGAACAGATGCGACAGACTGGCGTTCAAAACAAGCAATTTGGGCAAATATATCTGCCTGCCTCCAAAAAGAATAATAAGGCCTAAGATTTGTTTAACTCAGTTCCAAATGACACCACCCACCAATGGCACTTGCAGTATCTACCCACATGATAAAGTTAGAAGAAAAACTCTTTCTTAAGTAGCCCTGACAGTTGTTACATCGGCTTCAGATACAAAGACGGCCGAACCAGTAACGATAAAAGCTCAAACTGCAGTGCTGGGCTTTAAACAAACAAATAAACATGCGAGTCATTAAAGTACCTAGGATGCCAAGTTGATGATGAAAAGATTTTAAAGTTCTGTCTGGCCAACCAGCTTTTTTAAAAACCCCATCGATGTGCATTAGGAGAGGATCCCAGCAAACATCGTCAACAAGCCCTAGTAGAAAACTTTAATAAGAATCTAGCTGAACGCCTGTTTACCTATCAATAACACAAGAAATTATGACACTACGAATTACAGAAACGCGAACACAGAATGGGTTAGAAGACTGCCTGCAGCTTACGCGCCAGGAACAATGCAGAATTTAAGCAACAGGCCTAAAACCAAAACGCAATTTAAATTAAAAAAAATTAGCATTACCTGAAGAATGTGCAGGGCTCAAAAACTCCATTGCCGTTTGGACTAATAGTAAATCTTGTATGCTCCTGGAAGGCAGAGAGCGATTTAGAATTAAGCCACAAACCTATATGGGAGCGTAGATGTGTAGAATTGAAAAATTTATGAAAACAACCCCTCCTTATATATTTTAAGAGAGACTCTCTAATCAAGCGGCGCTACATGCGTCTAAAAAAAGTCCATGCCCCTAAAAATCCTTATGATCGTGAAGAGCTGCAAGATGTCCCGCAAACACAGTTATTAACAAAACAAATTAGTGTTTATTTTTGTTAAACTTATATATTTGTTAAACCATATTTTTTTTGCTCCTATTTGGGTAAACTGATCATGTGATTGGTTTTTTTTCCAATGGTTTTGTTTAATTTGCATCAAGTGTCTACCTGTCGTGAAGTAAAAGTCCTTTTCTCCACTCCTTTTGAAAGTCAATTTTCTGTCGTCTATAATCACTCACCGTCAGCCATAAAGCTTCAGAAATTCTTCGTCCGAATGTTTTCATCCTTAATGATTGCTAATCTTAATCTTAATGACAAAGTTTTGCTGATGCTAGGGATACAATGCGGTGTGCTTTTGTAATTAGGAGTTTATTTTTTTTAAAACACACTTACAACCATAGACATGGCGCTAAACAACCTAACCCTAGGCCTCCTAATAGGCTAAAGAGGCTGGCGCCCCAACCCCAGTGGCAAAAAGAGCAACACCGGACCCAGCACTTACGATAGCCTAACAGCAGCCGATGAGCCAGTAATTACATAAGAAAGAGTATTAAAGCTTTAGCAAATTTCTTTTCTAGTAACCATAATAATTAGTCCAAGTCGCCTTCTATTCCTGTTAAGTTTCAGTTATTTGCTCTAACCTACAACTGTGAACCTCACATTTTTTTTTTTAAATAAGATTATTTTTAATTAAATTAATCTTATATAAATCATCTAGTAATCCTTCTGGCACACTTCAACAACAGAGTAAAACGCAATAAAAATCAACATACTTAATTAATAAAGTCGAGTACTGATATTTGTCTTTGGTCAACCATCACAGTAACCCTTGTCAATGATAGCAAGTGCGTTATATTTTCATCCCTTTTTTTAGGTAATAACAATAACGAGCTTAAGAGGGCATACCCAGTTTTTCCAGCCTTTTATTTGTATGCCACTGATAGCGTATGTTCTGGCAAACAGGATCGCCCTCCCTCGGAGTAATAAATAAGCGAAAAAGCATCGTCATTTGCCTAGGTAGCGAATTCTAGTTTTGGGGTAAATCTAAGCCGACGTGTCACCCTCCCACTTTTCACTAAGGACTTCCTTTCTCTGTAGCAAATATTCAGTACCCCTGCCAAAGCTATTTCAATATGTTTTTTCTGTTGTGTTTCCCTGGAAACCAGAGCTATCAAGAATAGCCCTGCATTCAAAACCTTTCTAAAATTGTTTTCTTAATCATAATATACATTGGCTTCGTAGTTCAAACTGTAAAATTCCAGTCAATTTCAGGAAGCAAACGCCCAAGCATTCACATCGTTATAAATTTGTATCAGGTTTCCAAATCGTTTGCCTCTTAAATTTCTTATATCTGTTCTAAGGTGGGATATTGCGGTCGTTTTTTTTGTCCTTACCAATTTCTGTTTCGTTGTGTAAACCACCGTCATCTGTGTACTCAAATCATAAACATTTCCATGGCACTCCTATTAATCAAACTCAGTTGTGTCTTCTAGGTCTTTTTATAGCTCTACTGCAGTGCATTTAGGAGCTAGCTCTTCTGCTTTTGGTTCTGCCCTCGAGACATTCTTTTTTATAATAAACAAATTATAATAAACAAATTGTATAAGCAATCAAAATAAACAAATCTCAATAAACCAACGTATTGAACTGGAGGGTCCAGTCCATAAGCATAGCTTAGCGTGAGCTTAGATGCTTCTAACTGCTCGTTTTATTTTGTTTAGCTATCTTTTTGTCCCTTATTATATAATTTCCACTTAAACATTCTTCAAAACTATCTTGTCCTTAGTGTAAAATAATACAAAACCGATTTTAACTGGGCGATCTAAAGCCCTTTTTAAGACAGCATATGTACTTTTGATTAAGAGCCACACAGAAACTAAAAAGGCGTGGCGTCCGCTAAAGGCTAGCTTTGACAGGGCTATTCTTTTTAACCCAATGTCTCTTTCAGCAGAACAATCAACAATAATAAACAGTGTTTCAGATTCCCTCAATATAGTCTATAGTAAATGTTCTAAAAAACAGTCGCTCAGTTTGTGTCGCTAGATCAACTAGAAATATATTATCGTCTGTCCAAATAAACCTTCCCTTTCTTGTAAGACTTGTTGTGCTTTAATGGTTGTCAGAATATAAAACAATGTTGCTCGTAATGAAACCAGTAGATGTTGTAACAAATCAAGTACGAATACAGTTTTTCCCACATCCATTAATCCCACAGATAAGAGACAGTGCGAGCTGTTTTGGCAGAAACTTCCAGCTATCCATCTGTTTTTATTAAATATTTCTTCTGCATTTTTAGTAAGCCTGCGTCTTTAATCAGATTTCCTCAATGTTTTAACAGAGATCACAAACCCTAAAAACATGTCATTTGTATGGGGCGCGTTTCCGTCCTGCTTCTTCTTGCGAATATTTATTTGGTATACCATCTTGTCCTATCCTTTCTCCACTTCCAAACAATCTGATTGTTCAAATGTGGAATCTAAAATCTAACCACCAGCCCATATTTAACTTATAAGGAGTCTTCAAGTCTTACATCATAAATGGCGAAGTTTTTTAACATACACGATTCAACTGCAAGATCCCTTTCCTACCCTCCAGCAAACCAACTTTCTTATTTCATCAAAGTGTTTTGTGTGATGTAAACAGACCACGGCCCGAATACAACGATCGGACTGCCAATCATTACAAAGTCAACCTTCTCAATTTTTGGATTATAAAAACTCTTCTGATTCTCTCAGAAAGGAGTGTTCCTTCAGTAAACAAGAACAAAATTCCTTTTAAAGACTTTAAAGAGTGATTTAGATGTATGTTCCAAGAGATGTCTCGCTGTTTCTATTTTCTGTAATGCTGCATAACGTTTTTCATAAATAAATAACCGTTTTACTTTTATACTGAGTTTAAGATTTGTTCTAGCCCTTCAGGGTTCAGTAACAACATCAAACACAAGAGAGATGTCAACTAACCGCGTTATGTAGCTGAAGGGTCTTCAGAGAACAGAACGACAGAACCGCCAGATTAAACTCGAGGATAACTAAGATTTTCTTTTAGTGCACATTGGTAATAAGGCATATGCACCTTTAGCAGCTCAAAATCTAGAGGAATGCAGAATCTGTTTGCCAAATGCTTCTGCTACTACTGCCTCATCTTTAACATCATTCTTTGGGCATCTCCCGCTTTTAAAAGCCTGTGCTTGAGACCATTTTGGACTTTGTATTCCCTGATAAACTTTCTCTTTTTCTTTCTTTTTTAGGCAACATAGATCAGAATAGAGGGTAAAAATATCTGCCTCTCTTAGTACAAAGACATCTCTAACCCTCCAGATTGATCGCTGTACGATTAACAATAAGCCCTGCCTAAATTTACAACAACAGTAGCATTAGTATCTTTCGATTTAAATATCTAATTGAATGAGAGTTTAGCAGTGCCTGGCATTATAAACATCGTCATCGCCAAGATCAGGAACTTAGACTGTTAAAGCCTGTCCAGGTGAAAACTGTTTGATGGATATTTACAACTAATTACAGTCTGCCTTATACCTTTTAACAACCATGGTGTCCTTCCGTTTCTGTTGGATCGAGTCCCACGACCGTAAGTAGTCATTTTTTATAAAACAAAAAAAGAATATAAATAAAAAATAGGATGAAGATTTTGACCCGATTGAACCTTGAAGACAGATGAACAGAACGGGACCTTCATTGCAAGAAGAGCTTGAAGACGGTCTTTACTCGCCCAGACAACTCAAGAACTATTGGCGAGAAAGATTCAATCATGCTATAGAAAGCTTAGGGCGAGAGCTGCCAAGCGTGCTTGATCCTAACGATTTTGAAAGATGGTGGGCAATTGTATATAAAAACTGGTGAGGAGAGCGCTCGAAGGTTACTTCAACTTCAACCAACGCAAAAACCCCAAACAAGTTTTTAAAAAACAAGCACAATAAAGGCGGAAAAATCCTATTGCTAAGGCAGAACAATTAAACCTTTTAGAACTTAGAGCCAAAGCACGTTAGTCCATTTTACAGAACGTGGGATGCGGGGGCTGCCACACCAAACTGAAATCCAAAAACATAACCTCTTCAAGATTAAATCACACGGTAAGGAATGAACTAAAAGCAGAACATTGAAACAGCTATAAGTAGAGGAGACAAAATCAGAAAAACCATTAGCAACAATTGATGATCCTCCATTGCCTGTTGCGGGACCTCCGGGTCTGAGAGCGCTTTTACAACAATAAGAAGAAGAACTAATGCACAGCACAGCAAAACTTAGTAACTAGAGAGAGAGATAGAAGAAGAAAAAAATAACTGGCTGATAACAATTTGAGGACAAGAAGAAAAGGCTAGATCAGCAGAAAAGAGCAGAAGTTTTAATGGGTAAAAGGGGAAGGGCAGTTAATGCGTGATTTCTATTCTCAGAGAAATCAAGAATCTCAAAACAACCAGATTCAAAGAAAACTATAAAGAGAATACTCATGAAAACACTACGCTGGCAGAAAGAATAAGGATTCTGTTAGAGCAGAGGGATTAAGTAGTTAGCATATTAACGGCAGTTGGGTTTGCTATCACTACAACTCGTTTTAAGCTTTTAAAAAACGGTGTGCGCCAACAGGCCATAGCCCCCCTCAACACCTCACCTGGTAAAAGTTGGATTAGATAACAATTGCCATCATCTAGTAGCAAACCTATTAAAGAAGTTAGCTGCCAAAGCGCTTGATGCTCAGGCCTGGCCATAATAGCAGTTTGTTAGTTGGTTTTGTCTACTATGATTTTAGCAAAGATGCTGGTAAATGCTGACCATCTGAGGACGTTAGAGCGCTAGCTGCTGATTAATTTTTTTGAAATAAAGTATGCTAATCCAGTAAAAGTTTAAAAAATACAGGTGCTAGTCTTATTCACTAGTATGGCTGTCGTGTGAGGGTAGATTCAACAGGTGGAGTGCTTTCCGGGGCCTGCTTTCTGGCTGCGGGTGCTTATAAAACTGGATCGCTTTCTTCAGGGTTGGGTACTTTCTTAAAAATGATGGGGCCGCTTGTTTTAAGACCTTGATATTGTGTCCTAACTTTTGTCGTCTCAGGATGAGGATTTCATTGTTAAAATCTTCTGTGATCATCAATCTGCAGTCTAAGGTCAGATTGTAAAGCATTATAATCATGGCCTACAACAAAGTCAATCAACCTTTGACCTAAGCATGTGAAGAACGTCTTGGTAACTTTTGGGTATGCTGGCAGGCAAATCAACACAGAGTTAATCATCTTCCTAAATTCGCTAGAAATTGTTTTTCCCTGCCTCTCAACCCTGTAGACTGATCTATATCTAGACTTGGTAAATGTGCTTGTGCTCCCTAATATACAACCAACGATGTCCGTATGGAGTCATTAAGTCTTGCAATCCAGCTTGTTAGACCTTCACTTTCATCTAAGATAAATGTTACCCAAGCATTAGGGTTTTGTTCTATGGACCCCAATCGAACATGTTTGTTTGGTTAAAAGAGGTATGGCCCGGCCAGTAAATCATAATTATATTCTCTTTTTACAACCCCACAAATACAATGTGCCCCTTGACCCATGAGTACGGTCTAACTTTTGTCTAAAGTCATTGAAGACTCAATGTAAATTCGATTGCAGATTCTTTCCATAATGCATTACTGTCCCATTGGGCTTTTTAAATGGCATTAAAAGCGATGCCGTAAGGAGGCACTTGTAGTTCAGTTAGTAAAACGCCTGTATTGGTAATAAACATAAAGTTAAATACTTGCCCTTACTAAAAGATTTAGGATGGGTTTAAATGTTTGCATATGAAACACCACACCCATAGTTACGCAGTAAATCAAAATTTAAACTGATTCTGAAAAAAGCCATAGTGGATGACCAAGGCTGATGCACTCTATCATATCTTTATTGGCGGTTTAAATATCTAGTTACGGGTTTACAAAGTCTGACCTGGAAGCCGTATGATCTATCTACTGCAATAGTAGATCGCTGAAGTCTAAAGATATGGATTAAAAAACGCTCCTACATTGAAGGAGCAACTTTCGTTATACTTAAATGGCTCCATTTTTTTAAATTAATTTTTTAAATAGTTTATAAAAAGATGCACATCTATATAAACCAACAAAACAAAAGTGTGTTCTTAACGCATCCATTAACAACAGGCGAGGTAATTTAGGATTGCTCTTAAAAAATTGGTTTTAAAGGTAAAATGATAACCTATTGAAAGGGCTAAGAACAACTGGTAGATTGTTAAAATGAACAAGGCGATCAATTAAAGAGGTGGTAAATTACCCGACGCTACTACAACTTTTGTTCTTTAAGAGAAGTATTTAGCAGTTTTGGCATAAGTTAACAATTAATGAGCAAATACATATAGTTACTATAATTTTCCAGAAGAGAAAGGTGTACGTTTTGTCCTAGAACCTTGCCGAATTTTAGGCTTTAATGAATAGTGGCGAAAAACGATCATATAAACCACATATGTAACTTAAAAAGCCGTCTTTTATGTGTATGTAGGCCAGGAGAACCCCGCCGATTTTCTTGTGAACCCAATTTGTATGTCCATTTGGTAGAGGAGTTTTAAAAACAGACCGCATTTATTTATTGGACAGGCCCTCACATTTTCTAACGAGTCCTGCCAGCAATAAAGGCAGGTTTTCATTATCAGTCATATAGGTTGGAGAAAGGTATGTAAAGAAGGTAATATCGCGGAAATATAAATATCATTAAATCGATAAAAATAACTAATCAAAACAAATCCAGTTGTTGTTCTATTTATTAATTAGTATTAGAAGTAGAAAACGGTACTGTAAACCATTAATTTTGTATGTGTTGAATATGGGGCAGGGGTGTTTAATTAACGATGTTAATCAATACAGGTCGTGTGTATCGTGTATCGTGTGTATCGTTGGTAGGGTCTTTTTGACCTGATTACTGCAATTGCTTTGTATTGAAAAACGCTCTTTCTCACACCCATACACACACAAACACACGCAAACAAACAACAAACAAAAACAAAACAAACAACAAACCAACAACATACAAACACAAAACAACACACACAATAAATGTAAAGGTCTTGGTGGTGGAAAATGTGAAGGCGGGCTGTTTTGTGGATCACACTTGAACGTCGTGATTCGAGGCAGCCGCCAAAGCACTTAGCAGAATCCTGAATCCATTAATCACAGATCAGTTTAATTTTCTCTCAGCGGGCATCTGAGACAGCCCTTAAGCAGGTAGCAGGGCGAAGCAGGGCGTTGAGTAGGCGAAGCAAAAACAATCTGAAGTAGAGCAGCACAAATGTCACAGAGCACAAGTTGTAAGTATGGCAAGATGGCTACCACAATGCATGATCTTACTATATTTAGAACCCCGTCATAGCAGCAATCGAGGTTGGCAAGATGGCTATACCGAACATGCATGATCGTTACGAATTTAGAGACCCCGTCATAGCAGAAGTTGTTGCAGGGCTGCAAGAATGCTATCATGACCTTTTACCGACCATGGGCTGGAGTGCCTAAGCGTCTCCTCAAATCGCGGCAGCCACTGCGTTGAGGCATGAACTGACTAGTATTATGATCAGTTCCGCCAATTTTTAATGGATTGTTGCTGTTCACCAGTTCAAGAACAATTGAACAGTGCCTTCCAACCCAATAGCGTCTGATCTCCTCACTGCTTTCAAATAGGTTTTAAGCTCTTTTTTTCATGTTCAAACTTTAAATTCCAAGCAATTTCAGGAAGCAACGCCCAAGCATTCTCTCTTTTATAAGTTTGTATTCATGTTTGCCAAAATCGTTTGCTCTTAAATTTCTTATCTCTTCTAGGGAGGATATTGCTGTCGTTTTTTGTCTTCAATTTCTGTTCGTTTGTAAACCCCATCATCTGTGTACTCAAATCCATAAACATTTCCTGGCACTCCTATTAGATCAAACTCAGTTGTGTCTCTAGGTCTTTTAGCTCTACTGCAGAGCATTTAGGAGCTAGCTTCGCTTTTGATTCTGGCCCCGAGACATTCTTTTTTATATAAAAAATTATAATAAACAAATTGTTATAAGCAATAATAATAAACAATCTACAATAAACAAACGTATTGAACTGGAGGGTCAGTCCGTAAGCATAGCTTAGCGTGCTTAGATCTTTCTAACTGCTCTTTTATTTTTTTAGCTCATCTTTGTCCCTTATTATATAATTTTCACTTAAACATTCTTCAAAACTATCTTTGTCCTTAGTGTAAAATAATACAAACCGATTTTAACTGCGATCGAAAGTCTTTTAAGACAGCATTGTATTTTTGAGTTAAGAGCCACACAGAAACTAAGGCGTGGCGTCCACTAAAGGCTAGCTTTGACAGAGCTTTTCTTTTTTTAACAATGTCTCGTTCAGCTGAACAGTCATCAATAATAAACAGTGTTTCAGTTCCCTCAAATAGTCTATAGTAATGTTCTAAACAGTCGCTCAGTTTGTCGCTAGGATCAACTAGAAATATATTATCGTCTGTCCAAATAAACTTCCTTTCTTTGTAAGACTTGTTGTGCTTAATGGTTGTGCAGAATATAACAATGTGTTCGTAATGAAACCTGTAATTGTTTGTAACAAATCAAGTACGAGATACAGTTTTCCCACACCCAGTAATCCCGCAGATAAGAGAACAGTGCGGATCTTTTGGCAAGAAACTTCAAGCTATCCATCTGTTTTTATTAGAATATTTCTTCTGCATTTTAATGAGCTGCGTCTTTTAGTCTGTTTTTCTTCAATGTTTAACTGAGCATCACAAACCATAAAAACATGCATTTGTATTGGCGCGTTTCCGTCTGCTTTCTTGCGAATATTTATTTGTATACCATCTTGTCCTATCCTTTCTCCACTTCCAAACAATCTGTTGTCAAATGTGGATCTAAAATCTAACCACAGCCCATATTTACTTATTAAGTAGTCTTCAAGTCTTACATCATAAAGGCGAAGTTTTTTACATACACGATCAACTGCAGGATCCCTTTGCCTACCTCCAGCAAACAACTTTCTTATTTCATCAAAGTGTTGGTGAGGTAAAAGTCCGGCCCGAATACAACTGATCGACTTGCCATTTATTACACAGTCAACCTTCTCAATTTTTGGATTATAAAACGCTTTCTGAATCCTCTCGAAAAAGGTTTGTTCCTTCAGTAAACAAGAATCAAAATTCCTTTTAAAGCTTTAAAGAGTTGATTAGATGTAGTTTCCAGAAGTGTCTCGCTTGTTCTATTTTCTGTAATGGCGTGCATAACGTTTTCAAATAAATAACCGTTTTACTTTTAATACTGATTAAGATTGGTTCTAGCCATTTCAGGGATAGTAACAACATCCAATCAAGAGAGATGTCACTAACCTGCGTATGTAGCTGAACGGTCCTTCAGACAGAACGACAGAACCGCCAGGATAAAACGTCAGGAAGATAACTAAGTTTTCTTTTAGTGCACCTTGGTAATATGGCATATGCGTCTTTTAGCAAAGAAGCTCAAAATCTAAGGTAAGCAGAATCTGTTGCCAAATGCTTCTCTACCTTCCTCATCTTTAAATCATTCTTTGCTATCTCCCGCAATAAGCTGTGCTGATACATTTGGACTTTGTATTCCCTGATAACTTTCTCTTTTCTTTTCTTTTTTAGCAACCAGATCAAATAGAGGGTTAAAAATACTGCCTCTCTTAGTACAAAGACATCTCTACCCTCCAGATTGATGGCTGTACGAATTAACAATAGACCTTGCCTAAAATTAGCACAACAGTAGCATTATGATCTGTCGATTTAATATCTAATATGAATGAAAATTTAGCATGCCTGGCATTATAACAATCGTCAGCGCCAAGATCAGGGAACTTGACTGTTAAAGCCTGTCCCAGGTTGAACTGTTTGAAAGGAGTATTTACACTAATTCAGTCCTGGCCTTATACCATTTACACCATGGGTTTCCTTTCCTCTTTTCTGTATGGGATCGAGGTCACGACCGTATGAGTTCATTTTTTATAAAACAAAAAAGAATATAAATAAAAAATATGGATGAAGATTTTGACCCGATTGAATCCTGTTGAGAAGATGAAACAGCTGGGACCTTCACTTGCAAGAACAGCTTGAAGGAGCGGGTCTTTACTCCTAGACAACGTCAAGAACTATTGCGAGAAAGAATTCATTCATTTCTATAGAAGCTTAGGGCGAGAGCTTGCCAAGCGTGCTTGTTCCTAACGATTTTGAAGAAAGATGGTGGGCATTTGTATATAAAAACTGTTGATTGGGAGAGCGCTCGAAGGTTTACTTCAACGCAAAACCCAAACAATTTTAAAACTAAGCACAATAAGGCAAAAATCACTATTGCTAAGGCTAAACAATAAACCTTTTAAACTTAGAGCCAAAGCCGTTAGTCCATTCACTGAACTTGCGGAGCGGGGGGCTTGCCAACACAATCTGAAATACAAAACATACCTCTTCAAGATTTAAATCAAACGGCGAGATGAACTAATAGCAGAAATTGAAACGAGCTTAAGGAGGATACAATCAGAAAAACATTATCAACCAATTGATATCCTCCATTGCCTGTGCGTGACCTCCGGGGGTCGTTGAAGCGCTTATACAACAATAAGATGAAGAACTAATGCAGCAACACAGCAAAACTTAGTAAGCTAGAGAGAGAGATAGAAGAAGAAAAAAATAAGCTGCTGATAACAACTTAGGGCAAGAAGAAAATGCAAGATACAGCAGAAAATACAGGAGTAAATGGGTAAAAGGGAAGGCAGTTAAGCTGTGATTTCTATTCACAGAGGAAATCTAGAAATCTCAAACAACCAGAATTCAAAAGAAACTATAAAGAGAAAACTTAAGAAAACACTAAACGCTGCAGTAAAGAATAAGGATTCTGTTTAGAGAAGAGGGGAATTTACATGTAGTTAGCATATTAACGGCTGTTGGGTTTGCTATCACTACACCGTTTATAGTGCTTTAAAACGGGTGGTGCGCCCACAGGCCCGTAAGCCCCTCCAACACCTTCAGCCTGGTAAAATTGGATAGAAAACAATTGCATCATCTAGCAAACCAATTAAAGAAGTTAGCTGCCAAAAGCGCTTGAATGCTCTGCCTGCATAAATAGGCAGTGTGTTATTGGGTTTGTCTACAATAGGCAAGAGTTTGCTGGTTATATGGCTGACCAATCTGTGGACGTTAGGAGCTCTAGCTGCTGATTAATTTTAGTGAAATAAAGTATGGCTAATCCAGTAAAAGATAAAAAAAACGATTGCTGTCTTTTCACTAGATGGGCTGCGGTGTGAGGTAGATCAAACAGGTAGTGCTATTCGGCCTGCTTTTCTGGCTGGGGCGGTGCTTATAAACTGGATCGCATTCTTCAGGTTGGGGTACTTTCTATAAATGGATGGGCCGGCTGTGTTTAGCCTGATTGTGTCCTAAGTTTTGTCGTCTCCCAGCTATGAGGATTTCATTGTTATAATTCTGTATCATACCAATCTGCAGTCTAAAGGTCAGAGGTTAAGCATGAATAATCCATGGCCACAACAAAGTCTACCTTTGGACCTAGCAGTGCAAGTAACGTCTTGTAACCTTTGTATGCGCATGCAAATCAACAGCAGAGTTAAATCATTGTCGTTCTAAATTGGCTAGAACTTGATTCTGGCATCAAACCCTGTCAGTGATTCTAGTATGGCTAGAACTTGGTTTGTGCTTGTGGCTCCTAATGAGACACCAACGTATGTCCGTATGGGAAGTCCATTAATCTTTGCACTCCTGGCAATTGTTAGACCTTCACTTTCATCTAGTTAAATGTTCCCAAGCATTAGGGTGTTTGTTCTATGGACCCCCAATCGAACTTGTATGTTTGGTTGAAAAGAGGTATTGCCAGGCCCAGTAATCATAATTATATTCTCTTTTAACCCCACCAATACAATGTGCCCATCCCATATTACGGTCTAACTTGTCTAACAGTCAGTGTGTGAAGGCTCAATGTTTACAATTCGTTGCAGATTCTTTCCATATCTTATTGTCCATTGGGCTTTTAAATGTAATAAAAGCGTTGTCGTTAGAGGGCACTTGAGTTCAGTTAGTAATCGCCTGTAATTGGTAATAAACCGAAAGTTATATACTGCACTTACTAAAAGAATTATGGGATGGTTTAAATGGTTTTGCATATGAAAACACCACAACCAGTAGTACGCAGTAAATGGCAAAATTTAACTGAATTTCTGGAAAAAAGCCATAGGGTGGATGACCATGCTGATGGCACTCTATCATTCTATTGGCGTTTTAAATAACTAGTTAGGCGGGTTTACAAGTCTGACCAGGAAGCCGAAAGAACCATCTACTGCAATAGTTAAGATCGCTGAAGTCAAAAGATTTGGGTTTATAAAACGCTCCTTACATTGTAAGGTAGCACTTTCGTTATACTTATAATGGCTCCATTTTTTAAATTAATTTTTTAATAGTTATAAAAAGATGCACATCTATATAAACCACAAAACAAAAGTGTGTTCTTAACGCATCCAATTAACAACAGGCGAGGTAAATTATAGGATTGCTCCTTAAAGAAATTGGGGTTTAAAGTAAAATGGATTAACATATTGAAAGGGCTAAGAACAACTGGGTAGATGTTAAGAATGAACAAGGCGATCTCTTAAAACAATTAAAAATACCCACGGCTACTACAACTTTTGTTTTTGTTTCCTTAAGAGAATGATTTAGAAGTTTTGGCATTAATTTAACAATTAATGCGGCAAATCTTATAGTGTACTATGAATTTTCCAGAAGAGGAAAGGGATACGTTTCCCTTAGAAGCCTTGCTCGAATTTTAGGGCTTTAGATAGTGGCGAAACGTTATCATATTACACACATATGTACTTAAAAAGCGGTCCATTATGTGTATGAAGGCAGTAGACCCCGCCGATATCCTTGTGAACCCAATGTGTATTCCATTTAGGAGGAAGTTAAAAACAGAACCGCAATTTATTTATGACAGCCCTCTACAGTTCTACGAGTACTGCCAGCAATTAAGGCAGGGTTTTGCGATTATCATTCATAAAAAGTTGAGGAGGTACAGTTATTTCAAAGAATTAATTAGCGTAAATAATAAATTCATTAAAATAAAAATAACTAATCAAACGAAATCCAGTTGTTTGTTTCTGATTTATTAATAGTATTAGAAGTAGAAGAACGTACTGTAAACCATTAATTTTTTATGTGTGTGTGCATAAGTGGGCAGGGGGTGGTTTAATTAACTATGTTAATCAATAGCAGGTCGTGTGTATCGTGTATCGTGTGTATCGTGTGTAGGTCTTTTTGACCTGGATTACTGCATTGCTTTGTATGGAAAAACGCTCTTTCTCACACCCATACACACACAAACACACGCAAACAAACAACAAACAAATACAAACAAACAACAAAACAACAACAAACAAACACACACACAATAGATGGTAAAGGTGCTTGTGGGGAAAATGTGAAGCGGGGCTTTTTGTGGTTCACACTTGAACGTCGTGAATTCGAGGCAGCCGCCAAAGCACTTAGCAGAATCCTGAATCAATAATCACAGGATCTGTTTAAGTTCTCTCAGCGGGCCATCTGAGACAGCCTTTAAGCAGTAGCAGGGCGAAGCAGGGCGTTGAGGTAGGGCGAAGCAAAAACAGCTGAAGTAGAGCAGGCACAAATGTCACAGAGCAGCAAGTTGTAGGTTGGCAAGATGGCTACCGAACATGCATGATCGTTACTATATTTAGAACCCCGTCATAGCAGCAAGTCGTAGGTTGGCAAGATGGCTACCGAACATGCATGATCGTTACTATATTTAGAACCCCGTCATAGCAGGAAGTTGTTGCAGGGCTGCAAGATTGCTATCATGACCTTTGACCGACCATGGCTGGAGTGCTAGCGTCTCCTCAAATCGCGGCAGCCACTGCGTGTGGTGGCGAGTGAACTGACTAGTATTATTGATCAGTTCCGCCATTTTTACTGGGATTGTTGCTGTTCACAGTCAAGAACAATTGACAGTGCCTTCTCAACCCAATAGCGTCTGATCTCCTCACTGCTTTCAAACATGGTTTTAAGCTCTTTTTTCATGTTAAAGACTTCATAAAAAGACAGTCCAACAGTGCTGAATTTAGAAATGTATGGAAGTAACAAACGAGATATCTCTCTCAGTCTCTGTGCGTAGGAAGGACAAATTCCAATCTTTGTTTTCAACCGCTCGTTCCACGTTTCACTGTGCATTCCTTTCCTTGTTCTGCTTCAAAAACTTAAAAGTAGTTTCCAGAACACCTCCATATTGCAGATTAAACGCCATTTCACGTTTTCGTTGCTTCGTTTCTAAAAGATTTAAACTCTATCTTTTGGCCGGTCGGCTTTGAGCGGCAGCGAGCTAAACGCGTCCTCACGGGTAGGCTGCTCGCTGAATAATGAGGCCTGGGCTGCAGGCCTCCTGCTCAGTAAAGCGTGCAAGAGGGTCCAGTCAGCAATATTGATTAGGGCCGGTTTGGAATGAGACTGTCAACCCATACACATTTTTAGTTCATTTCATGTCCCTGTAAGAGAATGTAAATATGTTTGTTCACGATCACCAAATCTTATCTAGCACGCAAGCCCCCGTTTCAATGTACTGATTACGTCAATATTTAGAGGTTTTGGGGTGTTAATTTTGTTTAAAAACAGGTGTTAAAATTGGTCAAAACTGACATGAGATGGACGTGATTTGGATGTGAAAAGGGGGGTTTTCGTGCAAAATAACATGGGTGGTCTTGAACAAACATATTTACATTCTCTGAAATCCTGTTTTTTGCACGCGCATAAGATACGTGATGTAAGGCTGCAGTGGTTTCAACTGAAAATATTACACAGGTGTTTATGCACAAATGTTGTTTTAAAAGAGATTGGAATCGTTGAAAGTAATAACTGTAGTTTTTGCAGCACATCCAAAGATAGCATTGATCATAATTATGTTTTGGAAATGTCACCATGTACAAGTATTTTGGAATGCTCTCATTGGCTTAATAAAAGAAAAATATTTGAATGCTGAAAATGTCCTTTTGACAGAAGCACTCGTACTATTTGGCTATGACAATATGATTGTGGGCGACACCATCTTTTACTTTATAATACTATTTGCGAAGCATTACATATACGTTTGTAAAATAAACAACACCCTGACACAAATACAAGTATTCATAAACAAATTAAAATTTAGATACAAAATTGAGGAACATTTTGAATATTTGAAATTAAACAGTGCAGATGTTTTGACCAGATGGCTAGCATACAGACCATTAATGGATACTGTTTAACGTTTATATCCTTTTGTCTTTCTTTTCTTTTCAAAAACAAGTTGCAGCAATTATTCAGAAGTATAAGATGAAGTGTGTAAATGAACACCTTTTTGCACATTATTAGAGGCCTGAGTTCAATATTTTGCCAAACATACTGATTCGAAAAACATCCTTGTCAGCATGATTTTTTCTTGATACATCCACCGCTCTCTCTCTCTCTCTCTCTTCTCTCTCTCTCTCTCTCTCTCTCTCTCTCTCTCTCTCTCTCTCTCTCTCTCTCTCTCTCTCTCTCTCTCTCTCTCTCTCTTGTTAGATAATGTTTGCATGAATTTGTGAATTCACATTGTTTGGGTGATTTCTTTCTTTCTTTATTTCTTCATGTACATACTTGCCTTCCCTGTATATATACATGTATGAATGCAAATAAATAAAAGTTTTTTAAAAAATAAATGAAATTAAAAATTAAAAAAATAATAACAAATGCTTCTTAAAAAGAGCTTCACAAGCTTTATATTCCCCAAAGGGGGGATACAATCCCCAAAAGGAAAACATTTTAAAAAAACCACATATGGTATAGTAACCAGCCTTTTTTGGTGCATTTGCTTAAAAAAAAAAGGGGCAGGGGATTAAAAGGCCTTTCCGGGTCACGGGAAAAAACCAGGTTTCAAAATACCCGTATTGACCAGGATTTTTTTGTTAGTAGTTTGTCCCGTTGGAGTTTGTCTCCCCCTTGGGCTAAAAACTTCGCAACGTCTTCTTTTTAAATGCTTGTTCAAATTAACACACGTTTGGGAAAAATCTCATTTCTTGCGATAACTAACAAACCAAATAAAAAAACTGCGGCTTACAAAACACGACAAAAAAGCAAAGAGCACCAAACAAATGTGAAGTAACGACTTTTTAAAATGCACGACACAAAACAGGACAAAAAATTTTACAAGTGCTTCACAAGGGGAGTATTGTGCTTTTATGTCTGTATTTTTTGTTTGTCGCTGAGGAGGCATTTTCCCGAAAATTTCTTGCCTTTTTTGTCGTGCTTTAAAAACGTCTTACTTCATTTTTTTTTTTTTGGTGCTCTTTTCTTTTTTGTGGGATAAATAACAAGTTTAAAAAGCAGCCCTTTTAAAAAATTTTATGTGGAAAAAACTATTCTCTGAATTACAAAATTGTGGCAAAAAACCCAAAAAAATAAATTTCACCTCTTTGACGGGCCACATAAGGAAAAAGAAGATACCAATTTCTTGATTGTCTGAGCGAAATTTAGGGGCTTTGGGTCTTGTCGTTTGTCTGACTCACAAAAAGGCGAATGCATGACGTTTTTTAAATTTCACCCCACCCCACACTTTCGAAACATGGACGGCCGGCAAAAGTAAACGTTTTTTCTCTTTTTTTCCATTTTTTAAAAAGATGGGCCAAAACGATACTTCCTTAACAGAGTCAAATGTTTTTTCGAAGTCAAAAAAACGCAATACAATTTGCATTTATAAAAATTTTTTTGTGACGAAACCATAAAAGGAAATCATAGGGGGCGAAGAAATTTTTTCGCTTAAACCGAGCTTGGAGTTCGGGATTTTTTTTGCCTCCCCATTTTTGAAGTCTACTGTTTAAAAGAACTATAAGTTTACTACAAACCTTAAAACGTAAAACACCTTGAATCATTAGGATCGTTGGTATGCCCCCCTTTTTTTTAAAAGAGGGAAAAACAAATTTGACTGTCCAACTTTCCCGGGATATTCCTTATCAAATAAGGGGTTTTCAAAAAAATGCATAAAAAACCGGACTAAATTTGTTTTTTAAGCATGTTTTTTAATTTTCCCAAAGATTCCACAGGACCAGCACAGGCCAGCTTTTTGCTTTCTTTTTTTTTTTCAAAGCAATCAAAATTTCTTTTACTGGAATGGACGATTTAAACTTCTGTGTTTCATCATTAAAGCTTTTATCATCATAATCTTTATCTAGCGTATCATTGTTGTTGTCACTTTCAGCGTGGTTCCGACGGTATGCAATGATCAAGTAAAGTTTTGTGCTTTTTAAGCAAACTTTTTAAAAAGTTAAACCCTTCACTTACACCAAAGTTTTGGTAGGCTGCTTCCCTTTTTTGAAACTTGCCATGCGCTGCCCCGAATTCTTTTGATCGCATAGAAAGTAAAAATTTAGTTATCCTGCCCTTGTTTAACTAATTTTCTTTTCTCTTCACATATTTTTATACTCATGTCTGGCTATAAAAATTATAAAAAATCACGATTAGGGAAAAAAAATGGCAACGAAATTTCTTTAACAAGTTACGGGGCCCTTTTTTTACCGATGCGACATTTTATTTTACACCAGTCATCATTTTTTGTACGCACCAACACTATTTTTTCTTTTCCCCAAAAAATTTTCTGCACTTGTTTTTTCAATTATTTAAAAATTTCCAAGTACATAATATCAATATTTATCAAAATTTATTGCAGTTTTCCATTAATTTGTAATTTCATCAGAACATAGTGAAATTTTAAAAAAAAATCGCAATTTTTTTCCATACAAACTTCCAGTCACTAAAAGATATTTTTCTGTCACGGATTTCATTACATTTCTGAAACTAACGCTTAGCCAATGGCAACGGTCGGATTCGATTCTATCTGAACAACCATTTCAGTTCTTGGACAATTTAACGTCAAAAACTGCAACAGTAAGAATAACATTAACGCTGCTTCCACGCTCAGATAATCGTGTACTAACCTTGAGGTCGCCATTAACCCCACCCCCAACACAAACGAAGGCATTTCACAAACAATAACATTTTACCAAGTTAAATTTTTCTCTATCTTTTGAATTTCGCGACTTCAAAGGCCTTCAGCAAAATTTTGAAACCCAAAAATTTCTTTTTAAGTCCGGGGAGACATTCCAGTCCTACTGTTTTAAACACCACAGAGGATCAGTAAGTACTGTTCTATCAATAGAAAACCCCAATCCCCAAAAAATCCTCCAACAAAGTGGGTTCCATTTTCAGTATCCATGACACGATAAGGCGAACCTTCAGATGTAAAAAGAACACATAACAACAAGTGTTCAAAATCCCAAAAAATATTTTCCAAAAGAAAGCACAACACAAAATGATTAACCATTTTA
>JAFLJL010006070.1:5000-11334 GCA_018398815.1 Conus ventricosus | reverse complement strand
GTATGCAAACCATGGCTAGCACGTTTTCTAGCTTTTAATACATATAACCATGCTACACGTTTCTAGCTTTAATCCATATAACCATGCTACACGTTTCTAGCGTTAATCCATATAACCATGCTACACGTTTCTAGCTTTAATCCCTATAACCATGCTACACTTTTTAGCGTTAATCATATACCATGCTACACGTCTACTTATCCATATAACCTGCTACACGTTTCTAGCTTTAATCCATTGTCATGTGACGTAGCCTCACATCAAGGCATGTGACGCTCCATCACATGTAGTTTAGTGATATGAATCATTTTCCCCATGCCACAACTAAAAAGGAAGAATATTCATGTGGCTTGACTGGTGTAGCGGGCGTCCCCAAATAATTGTGAGTTCACTCATTAACAGAAACAAGGGTGGTCATTGGGGTGAAAGTGACCACTGAGAGATAGTTTAATAAGGGCTGGTAAGGTGCTGGTCATGTGTTTTGAACACGGGGTATGCACTCACTAGGAGGAGGGAGAAAAGAATCAGTTTTAGCACAGCAGATGGCCTAGAGACTCGAACCTGTCAGGACGCTGGTCCTCACTGCTGACCAGTCATTACCAGGTGAGCCATAGATAGTTGGGGAAAGCTACAGGGGAAAACCCTAAAGAAAGAGAAAGAAAGAATTCATATGTTTACTTGGGAAGCAGGTTACTTACACGAACCTTAATCGTGTTTCAGCCCTTCACTCTTCACCCCGTCAGGTGGTTAACGATGGCCAAGTTCAGCCCCAGCAATTAAAGACTCCATGTAGAGGAGTCGGAACTCATCATCTCTCAAGTGACAGGAGAATTCAAGGGGCGACACGATTTCTGAGAGAGACAGGGAATCATGACAGTATGGGGCGAGTGTCATCTCTGATGCGGGTATGGCATCATGATTGCAGGAATTATTTATTCTCCTGGTCTGGATCTTGGCCAAAGTTATGTGAAGGCCATGACTTTATAGAATCTTGAATGTATTGATTTATCTCTCAGTGTGAAAAGAAAGAGAGATACATGTATAGAATCTATTCATTAATTGTTCTGATGTGATTTAGTAAAGTGTTTTTCCCCGAAAGAGAGGGGAGAAGAAAAAACATTCGGTAGTACGCCTTTTGGTTGATTGGAAAGATTGCGTGTGCGTATGGAGTAAATGCTGTCATGAATGCGTGTGTGCAAAAGTGACAGTGTGACATCCATATAACCATGCCGCACGTTTCTAGCGTTAATCCATATAACCATGCTGCACATTTCTAGCGTTAATCCATATAACCATGCTACACGTTTCTAGTGTTAATCCACATAACCATGCTACACGTTTCTAGCGTTAAGCCATATAACCATGCTACACGTTTCTAGCGTTAATCCATATAACCATGCCACACGTTTCTAGCGTTAATCCATATAACCATGCTACACGTTTCTAGCGTTAATCCATATAACCATGCTACACGTTTCTAGCGTTAATCCATATAACCATGCAAAACGTTTCCAGCGTTAATCCATGTAACCATGCTACACGATTCTAGCTTTAACCCCCTTATGTTCTCACTCACTTGCTTGTCAACACAGAATCGTTGTCTTGTTGCCCTTTTGTCGATTTCTTTTTTTCCTCTAAGATTTTTTCACTGTTCTCTTGTAACTACAACAACAACAAAAAACGCAACAGCAAAAGCAAAATAACAATAGATGTTAACAAAAAAAAATGTTTTCATTTTTAATAACATTTCAAAAAGAAATGCTGCAAAAATTTTGAGTGGTTGTTAATAAGATGGCATCTTGTACGATCTAAAGGTTTAAATGTTTATTTTTTTGTTTTATTGTTGAAATGTATTAATATTCCATCCCCACCTGGTTTGGACAAAAGTGAATAGACCTGTTTTTTTTTTTCTTTTTCTTCCCCTTCAAAGAAAATTCCCCACGGTGGATTTTATAAATCGGGTCTTGACTTTGTTCATCCTCATAAACAAGTGGGGATGTTTTGCCCCAATAGGAAACCTAACACAAAGTAACTTTATTCAAGACGGGGCAAGCCTTTTAAATTAAAAGTCAGACAAATACATAGACGAACATTAAAATAGTGGGGGAAAAAACAACGCGGGCCCAAAAACTAAACTTTTGGGAAAAGTTTGGGGACTTGAGGGAGGGAGGGAGTTTAAGATGGAGAAACTGGGAAATGAAATTAAAAAAAAAATGTTAAGATATGAAAACCTTATCTAGCGCAAAAGGGAACCTCGCATCCCTTTTGAAGGCAGATATATTTGTATTCCTGCCCGGGCCTTTCGCCCGTGGTTGGGACTCATCGGAGCACGGCTGGTTGTGTCTCGCTCCCTGCGTAAAAAGAGACACATACGTCCACAATACGTGTGTTCTCACCACCATGGTGCAAAAAAGAATCCAATAACCCCCAGAGCACCGCAAAAAGATTAAATAAACCAAACGAAAGGTGGGGAGGAAAAAAATTTTGCTGTAAAAAAAAAGACTTATGCAATAATTAAAATGTGGAGACAGTCTTTGGACCCTACGCCTGGGATCCACCCAAAGATGCAAGGGAGATCAAAAGACAAACACACAAGGGGACAGAAACAAATACAAAAAACCCCAAATTTAATCAAAGCAAAATGGGAAAAAAAGGGTAGGGAAACATAAACGATAAACAGAAACAAGGGGGGTATGTTTTGCCCCATAAGGAAACCTAACACAGAGTAATTTTTATGAAAGACTGGCACACCCTTTTTAAACTTGAATAAAGTAGAAAAATAATAGACAACAATCTAATAGGGGGGAAAAAAACAAGCGCAGGCCAACAACGAACTGTCGGCAAAGTTTTTGGACGAGGGGGGGGAGGAGAGTTTGAAGTGAAAAAAACTGGAAAATGAAATTAAAAAAAAAAAGTTACAGAATAAAAAATCTTCCTAGCGCATGGGGGAACCATCGCAATTCCTTTTTGAAGGCAGATATTTTTGTTTGCCTGCCCGGGGCCTTTCGCCCGCGGGGGGACTCATCGGGCAGACACGGCTGGGTTGTGCTCGCCCCCCGGCGTCAAAAGAGACACACCACAGTCCATAATACTGGTTTTCTCACCACCATGGGTGAAAAAAAGACCCAATGCCCCCCCAGACACCCAAGGGGGAAAGAAATGCCCAAAACAAAAGGTGGGGGGAGGAAAAAAAGTTCTGTAAAATAAAGACATTTGCAAAAAAAAATAAAATGTGGGAGACAGTTTTTGAGCCCCCCTGAGACCCACCCAAAGTGCAAGGGAGATCAAAAGAAAAAACCCCAAGAGGGGACAGAAACAAATAAAAAAAACCTCAATTTAAAAAAAAGAAAAACGGAAATAAATGGGGTGGGGAACAGTAAACGATAAACAGAAAACAAGTGGGGTATTTTTCTCAAACTGCCCCACTTTATATATTTTTTGCATAATGTCTTTGTTTTACAGCAATTTTTTTTCCCTCCCCACATTTCGTTTGGTTTCTTTAATACTCTTCGGGGTGCTTGGGAGTGCTTTTGGGTTTTTTTTTTTGCCCCATGGGGGTGAGAACACCACGTTTTAGGGACTGTGGGGTGTCTCTATTTTGACGCGGGAGCGCAGACACAACCAGCCGTGTTCCCTGATATCCCGACCAGCGGGGAAAGGCCTGGGAGCAGGCAATACAAATATATCTGTTTTAAAAAGGGATTGGAGGGTTCCTTTTATGGCTAGAGAAGAGTTTCATGTCTGAAAACTTTTTTTTTTTTTTTTTTTAATTTCTTTTTTCCCAGTTTCTCCATTTCAAACCCCCTCCCCTTCCCCTCAAGTAAAATCTTTTTGCCAGACAGTCAGTTGTTGGCCCTGCGCTTGTTTTTTTCCCCCACTATTAGATTTTTTTGTTATGTATTTGTCTGACTTTTTTTTTTCAGGGTTTAAAGGCTGTGCCAGTCTTGAATTTTAAAAAGTTTTACTCTGTGTTAGTTTTTCCTTTTGGGAAGCCAAAAACCCTTTACCCCCACTTGTTTTTCCCTGGGGTTTTTCCCGTTTACTGTTCCCCTACCTATTTCTTTCCGATTTTTGCTTTGTTTTAAATTGAGGTTTTTGTTTTGTTTTCTTCCTCTGTGTGTTTGTCTTTTTGTTTTCCTTCCCCCCCCTCTTTGGGTGGATCCTCAGGCGAAAGGTCAAAGACTTTTTCTCCTCCCCTTTAAATTTGTTTTCGCCCCTTTTTTTTCCCCCCCCTTTTGGGGGCAAACCCCCCTCGCCGGGGGCCCCCCAAAACCCCCCCAAAAAGGGGGCCAGGGGGGGGCCCCCCCACCCACCGTTGCCCAAACCCCCGACCCCCGGGGGTGGAGCGGTCCAAAATTCCTTCAAAGGGTTGGGGTTCCCTTTGGGGAGAGGGGGGAGTTTTCAATCTGTAACATTTTTTTTTTTTTTTTTTTAATTTTTTTCCCGGGTTTCTCCTTTTCAAACTCCCCTCCCCTCCCCTCAAGTAAAAATCTTTGCCAACGTTCATTGTTGGCCTGCGCTTGTTTTTCCCCCAATTGTTTGTTCGTCTATGTATTTGTTGATTTTTATTAAAGTTTAAAAGGCGTGCCAGTTTTAAATAAAAGTTACTCTGGTTAGGTTTCCTTAGGGGAGAAAAAACAACCCCACTTTTTACGTTTATCGTTTACTGTTCCCCCCTCATTTCATTTCCGTTTTGTTCACCCTTTTTAACCCCCGATTTTTATGATTGGAAATTGGAAAAAAAAGGCAGAAACTGGGGTGGTTTCAACAAAGACGGGGGACCTTCGGTCAGCTTCCTGCGCTTGTTTGTGGAACGTATGGTGGGGTCTAGTGCCCGTCGGAAATGGTCGATTACATTTTGCGTGCATGGTGTTTGCAAAGGGTGCTGCTGGTCATTTCACAAAAACTTTACCTTTTTCCCCCGATGTCACTGAAAGGCCCCATTTAACTCAAATCTGTTTCTTTTGTGTCGTGGGTTTTTTTGCGCTTTTTTTCCGAAACTAAGTATGCGGAGCCAAAATTGAGCATGTTATTACTTTACCTGACAGGGGGGGGGAGTAAATAACAGTACCCCTACTAGAAACCCCTCTCCCTCTCCCTCTCTCTCCCCTCTCTCTCTCCTTTTCCTCTTCTCTCTCTTCCCCTCTTCTCTCTCTCTCATACAAAAATCCCAAAAGAAAAGTTGGTTTAAAATTTTGTTTCGGTGTTTGAATTATTGCAGAATTGATATATTTTTTTTCCCCCCCCGAGTATTCTTTATGGAATTAAAGGAATTAATTCCCCCTGAAAATTTGTTGACCCATTTTTAATATGTTTCCACCGAATGTTCCCCTTGGAAAAGGGTGGGACTATCAAATTTTTTTTTCCCCCTTCTCTCTCCCCTCTCTCTCTCTCCTCTTCTCTCTCCCCTCTCTCTCTCTCCTCTCTCTCTCTCTTCTCTCCCTTTTCTCTCTCACGATTACCTTGCTGTTTTACGAAATGAAAAAAAAATGAATATTAAAAAAAACATCGTTTTTTAGTTTCGTAATATTCCACATTAAAATTTTTAAGACCCGTGATCTTGATCAAATTTATTATAAGAAAATGGGACTTTGAAAATTAATGTCTCTCCTTTTATTTTTGCTGGTTGAAAAATTTATATACCCGTGTTTCGTTGATGAAATCCCCCCACCCCATATCTCCCATGCCCCAAACCTGGCATCGGTCAGAACGTGAAAAAATTATTTTTTTTCTTGCCTTTCAAAATTTTTCCACGGGTGGGTGTTTTAAAGGGGAACGTGAGGATGTTTCCCCATCGTAAAACCCCCAAATTTTGTTCATGTCTAAAAGAAAGGCGAAATACCGGGGTGGTTTCCGCGGGTGCCAAAGGGGAGGGCACCCTCGGGCCCACCCCTGGGTTGTTGTGGGAAGGTATGGCGGGGTTTTGTGCCACCGAAAGGTGGTCGATAAATTAGGTGTCATTTTTCTGCATAGTTGTTCTGCCGTCCCTTTTGCAAACGTTGCAATCTTTCCAATGTCATTGAAGGCTACATTGAATACCAAAGGTTTCTTGGGGATCTTTACCCGTCTTTTACTTCCCCAATGGTGAAGTATAACACGGGACATGGAAGCAGCAGGGGTTTCTGACTTTGCAGGAAGTTGAAAACACAATAACGTCGATAGAGCCTCCCCTCTCTCTCTCTCTCTCTTTCTCTCTCTCTCTCTCTCTCTCTCCTCTCCCCTTTTCTCTCCCCTCCCCTCTTCTCTCCCTGCCTCCTTCTCTCCTCCTTCTCCTCTCTCCCCTTTTCTCTCTCTCTCTTCCCCTTTTCTCTGGGTAGGGGGTTTTTGATGCGGG
>JAFLJL010006069.1:0-7500 GCA_018398815.1 Conus ventricosus | reverse complement strand
TGGTCGTCTCTGGGATCTCGACGTCGAAACTCTTCTTCTTCGTCTTCTTCACCCACTTGGGTTCAAATTCAGTTTGTCTGTCTTCACCCACCTCTGGGCTTCAAACTTGTTTCCTTCTCTTCCAGCTTGTCTTCAACCAAAGACTTAGCTGTTCTTCTATCTCCCAGACCCGTTTCTCTCGACCCTTTCTCTGTCCTGCTCACTCCTTTCCCCTCTCTCTCTCTCTCCCCTCGCCTTCTCTCTCTCTCTCCCCTGGTGTTGTTTCTCGACACGTTGTTCCCCCTCAGTTATTTAGGGAGGGAAACAAAGGATTCCCCTTCGGGCCATGCCTTTGTCCACGCTGCTTCCCCAACCCCTAGTTCACATTTCCCTGAATTCTCCACTCGCTACATTCCCACACTCAGCATTTCACACACCCTACTAATTTGATTAGCAACACACTCTTAGCCCCAGATGGACATCGACATTTCCGCCGACTTCGGTGGTCAGTAACACAGTAATTATCTTAAGGGGGTTACTAAAACCTCCACCGCATTCAGCTAGCCTGAAAATAGAACCAACACAGTGACCCCGGCAATACCATCTGAACAAATCCAAGGCCCCTGCTCTTCACTGACTGTTTACACAAGAACCTCGCGGGCCCGAGCATTTAGCACTCACTTGGGGCCCGAGGTCGTAGTGGTTACAACCCTTCCCTTTCGCCATGGGCAGGTCCGAACTCTCTCCTAGGTGTTGTTTGTCATTGCCCACTTCGGCCGTGTGCGGTGGGTAACGTACCGGGTTTAAATTTGGTCAATTACTTATTTGTATACCGTACAATGTCCCTTTGTCTCCAAGCGTCTAATCCCCTTTTGAGAGGTTTCACGCCCCTTTGACAAATTCCCCCACTCGAAGACAATGCCTGCATTGGCTAAAACTTAACATTCAAGAGATGAAAATCATAATTTTCCCATTTAAACCAGTGCTAATATCGGCCTCTCATAAGCCTACTTTACACCAGAGAACGCAGCAAGATTTGTCTTGCAACAAAAATTATAGAGAAACTCAATACATCCCACACTATCAAAGCAAATATCAACATAAATCTGAAATCTCACAGCTCAAAGTGTGCGGCCATAAACATATGTTTCTAGGGAAAATTCTCTCCCCTTCTTTTATAAAATGGCTCGCAACTAGCACGTCCGCATACGCGACACTGCAACAAGACACACGCCCCACTACCTGACTTCTCGACCGACCATTTTATTTTGGCCAACTTTTTGGTAAGACCAGTCTGTCCCCCTTTCTGTACACCACCTTGCCTACCCGCGGCATGTGCTGCATTGTGAACAGAAATCCTGACATCCCCAAGGATTCCGGGCAGTAGTACTCTTGCGTCACTTGCCTTTTGTGAGGCCTTCTTAGCGAGATGGCCGAGGCTGAGTCACATGTTTTTCTGACATCCCCGCCTTTCTGCGCTTTTATAGGCACAACGATCTGTCGTTTTGTCTTCCGAACTCGAGTGGTGAACGTTCGGTAAAATACCCATCCTTTATCTCAAACCGATTGTCCCTTCCTTAACACGTTTTCTTCTCCCTTGTATGAGCAAAACGAAACGCTTTCTGAGCGAGTGATCGCCCTTTTGTTCTCCCCCAAAAGTGAGTGGGGTTAGTCTCACCGGCACGCCCCAGTGTTTTTGGGAAAGTGTTTGCCTGCCTGGGGCCTTTTCCTCACGTGATTCCTTTTCTCTGATTCGACACAGAAGTCAGCGTTGGGTTTCCATACCCAGTGCTCCTGGGTTTTTCCCGATCCCCAGATCATACGGCGGCTTTGGAACAGCCAACCCCTGTACAACTCCACTAAGAAATGGTGTATATCAACACCAGTCCCGGTTTTGAATTCTGCATTGTTCATCAATTTGTCTCACCTCTGTGTTTTACCTGTGAATTGTCCCTTCTCAACCAGGGACTCCTTCACCATAACACCAGTGCACCCAGAGTCTCTAATGACATTAACCCAATTATCCCTACTCTCCCTTTGTGCACATCCTTTGTTATCGCCTGAATCTTTTGAACACACAGCTCATCCAGACAAATAACACTGTCATCTTTTCCATCTCTTTCTACCTGTCTCTCCCTTGGCTCTGCCTCATTGCTGCTGCCTCTTGTGATTTAAATATGCATTTCCTTAGCCAAGTGCCCTGTCTTATTACACAGAAAACGGTTTACGTTCATTCCTAGCCACGTGGCTATTGGTTTTCACCCTTGTTTGCTCACGTGACGCTGTGGGCCTACGGGTTTGGTGTACTGCTGACTCATTGCGTGAAGTCATGTGTGGCCTGCTATCCTTGAATATGTTTCCCAGGTTTTCCCTCTTGTTCAGGCAAATCACGCCTCGTTCCCGGTATGTCTCAGCTGTTCAAGTACTCAGCTATTGTGGTTGCCCCTTTTTTCCCTTTTAATGTGGATTGTGAGGCCCGTCCCAAAAACCATCAAGTATCTGTTCCTTTTCACCAGTGTCTTGAGGCCTTCAAAATCACTGTCTACTCCACTAAGTTCTACCCATTTGTTGAAATAGTGGTCCGTCTAACCCCGAACTGTGTGTATGTCTCCCCCCTGTTCGATTCTCGCCTCGCGAAACTTACGCCTAAAAACCTTCTTCAGTCAAATCATATGCCTTTAGCACCCCCTGTTTCACCTTGTCAAATCTCTCTGATCACCTTTGGGTAGGGTGGATACTGTGTGTAACGCAGGGACCTGTCAACAAGGCAGACAGGTTTATTGCCCAAGTTATCTTCGGGCCGCCCTCGTGCTCGGCAACCGATTCAAAAACCGACTGATATAGGCGCCCGATTGAATCAGTTTCTTCTCTAAAACAGTGGGGGGTTTAAGTTAGGTGCGCAACTTTGTCTGCGGCTACTGACTCAGAACTGGTGTCTTTTTCACTGCGATTTTCAGACTTATTCTTTCCAACTCAATTTGTTTGGCTAGAATCTCTGATTCGCTTCTGCTCTCCCCCTCGCTGCACTGGCAGCTGCACTCTCTGCATCTGCTCTTGCTTGGCAGCTGCACTCTCTCCCATCTGCTCTTGCTCTGGCAGCGCCTCTCCTGCATCTGCTTCTTTTTTAGCAGCTGCACTCTCTGCGTCTGCTGATTTGCTTTACCCTTCGATGCAGCAGCTTCTGCCTCTAGATTTCTTTTGACAGCCTCAAGTGCTCCTTTTCAAATTTCCCTTTCACCCCTTTCATCTCTCTCATTCTTCTGTGAGTTTCAATGAATCTATGCAGTTCTTTCTCCTGTATATCCCATTTCTTTCCCCAAATTACTAGTTCCGCAATGGGAGTAAAACTCTCTTCAGCCATTTCTTTTTTGATATGTTTTAGCCCCACTAAAACAGTTACGCTTATAGACCGGAAAAGGAGTCGTACACAGTTTATATACTAAACGTTCTGAGTACACCAACCAATGGTAGTGTTCCTAACACAAAGGAGCCTTAATCAAAAACCCACAGTTTCCCTGTGAGAGTTGAGACTAGAACCTCGTTCTTCGTTTCTCTGAACGCCTTTGATTAATACAACCACCCTACACACAAGTCAACACTCAACACTCAAAGAACTAAAGGAAATAATTAGAAGAGCTAATTAAATTGCCTTTAGTGGACGCTTCCCCCCAGTACTACTCTAGTACTCACTTTGTTTCCCTCCTGAAACAAATTTTGGGCCATGTATCCTGGCAGGCTCGCCCCCTTTGTCCAGGACGGGGGAAATTTCTTTGATGGTTTATTGCTTAAGTGCACTAAGTTGATGTTTTTGTAGTCAGGTTAACACACCAAGGTTATCTTTGCACTCAGACCGCTATGCACACTCATGCGCCCTCAAACATTCGCCTCTCTCTGGGAATGGGATGCACGCATTCGTTCTCTTCCTAACACGACTGGAACAAGAAATGCTATTTCTATGCTACTTATATTAATCATGAAAATCAAAATCACACACAATGAAATATAGACATAAAGGATCAATACTTCCTATTTCCCGGGTTATAATAAAAAGGGATTCTTACTGGCAGGTTTCACCACACACAATCCACGCTTTCCAACCACATCCACAGTTCTTGAAAAAAGTCTCTCACGTCTTCTTCAGAAATGCTTGATGGTGATGCCCTTGGTTGACTGGCTCCAGGCTTCAGGAACGGGGTCTTCGTGGTCGTACTCGGGATCTCGACGTCGAACTCTTCTTTTCGTCTCTTCACACTCTGGTTAAAAATTCAGTTTGTCTGTCTTCACCACCTCTGGGCTTCAAATTAGTTTCCTTCTCTTCCAGCTTGTCTTTAACCCTAAGACTTAGCTGTCTCTTCTATCTCCCAGACACGTTTCTCTCGACCCTTTCTCTGTCTGCTCACGCCTCTCCTTCTCTCCTCTCTTCTCAGCCTTCTCTCTCTCTCTCTCCTGGTGTTGTTCTCTCGACACGTTGTTCTCCTCAGTTTATATTAGGTGAGGGAACAAGGATTCCCTTTGGGCCTGCTTTGTCCACGATGCATTCTCAAGCCCCTAGTTCACAGTACCTGAATTCACCTCAGCTACATTCCAACACATCAGGCATTTAACACACACCCTACCTAATTGATTAGCAAACACCTCTTAGCCCCAGATGGACATCGAACTTTCCCGCCGAATTCGGTGGCATTTAAAAACACAGTAATTATCTTAAGGAGGGTTACTACAACTCCACACGCATTCGCTAGCTGACAATAGAACCAACACAGTGACCCACGGCAATTACCATCTGAACAAATCCAAGGCCCCCGCTCTTCACTGACTGTTTACACAAGAACCTCAGCTGACCGAGCATTTAGCACTCACTTGGGGCCCCGAGGTCGTAGTGTGGTTACAACCCTTCCCTTTCGCCACTGGGCAGGTCCGAACTCTCTCCTAGGTGTTGTTTGTCATCTGCCACTTCGGCCATTGTGCGGTGGGTAACGTCCCCTGGTTAATTGCGTCCATTAACGTATTTGTTACCACGTACAATGTCCTTGGGTCTCCAAGCGTCTAATGCCTTTGAGAGGTTTCACGTCCTTGACAACGATCCTGGATCGTTCCTTTGAGTTTGACCATGAGTGAAAACATTTTTTTTCCCCCAGGGAAAGATTTTTTTATCATAACTGTCTCTACTTATTGTCAAGTCACGATCGGCCAAGCTCCCAAAATATCCTTCTGATCTTCTCCAGTCGTAGACTCCTGCCCCGCCTTATGTTCTTGTGTTCGAATATTCAACTCTTTTAGACCCTGGTTTTTCTATGAAAAACGTTGGGATAGCGTTCTGTCTCTTTTCAGGCTCCCTTTGCATGGAAGAAATTTCCTTTTTACCTTTGTGCTTCTAACTTCTATCTTTAAGAGTACATTTTCACGGGCCCATTGTCTTATTCCTTTCGGATTTTTGTATTACGTGGTTGTAGGTTCGTATGTGCCCAGGAGAGCACGCATATGTGTGTGGCTGTGTGATTGGGGGAGGGGGAGGAAAGTGCATAATAGTGAGATTGGATGGGTTGGGTGAGTGTGGGTTACATGCGCAGAGTCCTGTGTGTGTGCATGTGAGCTTAACCATGTTTGTACATGCGCACATGTGCGTGCGTGTGTGTGCGCGCATGCGTGTGTATACATAGATAATGCTTGTGTGAGTATGAGTGCTGAGAAATTTCAAGCACTTGCAGCTATTATGGATTTATTATTAAAGAATTGGCAGGTATTAACTGAGTTACTTACCGTGTTGCCTTTCCGTGACATTGTTATGTAAAGTAAAGTAAATGATCCAGATCGAGGGAGGCCTGACTCTAATAACACTCGTCCTCTCCCCACTCCCCCACTCACCCCCCCCCCCCCCCCCCGTTCCACAGTATTGTGAGGGGAAACAAGACACCAGACAGACCCTCACAGTGGTGTGAACATCAAAGCCACTGCCCAGGGCTAGGATGTCGGCACTGACCATCTCCCGAGGGCGACATCCAAAGCGTTCCACTTGTGCACGTACAGTCAACCCAGACCGGGTCTGCTACTGCCCCGGGTCATGGGGTGAAGTGAGGGGGACGGGGACAGGGAGAAGATGGGGGAAAGGAAGTGGGTAACACGAAGGATGTGGAGATCGGGGAAGGGGGGGGGGGGGGGGGGGGGGGGGGAGGGCAAGGACGGCAGAAAAGAGTCGTAAACACACGACCACAACCTTTTTATCAATTGCCACAATTGATTTATTGATTCGTTCATTGATAATTCCATGCCCTGATTGACTGATTGATTTGTTGATTGATACGCTGAATTAAAGATTACATAGATAACATCTCTCTCTCTCTCTCACTCTCTCTCTTTCTATCTCTCTCTCTCTCTCTCTGTATCTATCTATCTATCCATACACGAGTGTGTATGTGCACCATTGTTTGTGTGTCTTGATATAAAAAAGATCATACACTAATATGAGAGAATGAGGGGAAGCAGATAGGCTATAGGTAAAATGAAGAAGTCGTCAATTCTCTCTGTCTGTCTGTAACACACACACACACACACACACACACACACACACACACACACACACACCACACACACACACACACACATACACACACACACACACAAACACACACACATTCACACACATTAAACACGTGCACACACACACACACACCACACACACACACACACACACACACAACACACACACACACACACACACACACAACACACACGCAAAAGTTCGAAAAGATTTGATATTTGACGTAAAATACTTAATACATTCAATTATATGTAAAGGTATTAATGTAGAATTTTGTTGGATTCCATCTCACTGTGGTATTTGGGGGAATGAAATGGCTGATAGATCAGCGAAAGAAGGAGCTATAAGAAAATATCCTGATAGTCCACTAAAATTAGAAAAACATGAAATAAATTCGATGTTAGAAAGTCGTATAATGACAGAAAAGCTTCCTTCAAAGTCAAAAATATTACCGTGTTCGAGATCCTTGTCTAGTCTCATTTATAAAATTCGATTAAATTCATGGAAGACTAAATTTTCAAAAAAATGTAGAATGTGCTTGTGGTCATCCAATATCAATTGAACATATTCTTTTTGATTGCCCATTGCTATCCCTGTTATTCAACATATCTGGGATAGATGTAGCAAAAATGGGATCTTTAAATGATATAATCTACAGCGAAGAAATGATACAAATTGCATCAGTTTTATCCAGCACTATATACTTGCAAATTATTTGTAAACAATTACTTTATAGTCATATTATAGTAATGAATATAATGTACTTTCACACATAAGTGCATATTCACACTAACACACCACCCCCACCCGGCAACACACTCCACCAACACACACACACACACACACACACACACACACACACACACACACACACAAAACACACCCCACACACACACACACACACCCTCACACACACACACACACACAAAACACCCTCTACAAAACCCCATCATACGCACAGTCCAAACAACACACACACCCCA
>JAFLJL010006068.1:0-7500 GCA_018398815.1 Conus ventricosus | reverse complement strand
GAGCCTCTGTAACCGCCCTGTATGTTAGCACATCGAAGAAAAAATGAAAGCTTCGATGAAGGCGATGACTAACTGACCTAGAAACCTGTCGGCAAGGACAACAGCTGTGTTTCAGAGAGAGCACAATAAGCAGGATGCAGGAAGAGTTTCATAATTACAAAGAAACACACACACACACACACAACACACACACACACACACACACACAACACACACACACACACACACACACAATTCATCTCTCTCACACACGCACGCGCCCTGCACGGGGCCAGAGGAACAAAAGGTCGCAATCCATTAACAATATCCACTTCTCTCTGTGCGCGTGTTTGCTGGTGTTGACGCGTCGTGTGTGTGTGTGTGTGTGTGTGTGTGTGTGTGTGTGTGTGTGTGTGTGTGTGTGTTCCGCGCGTGCGCGTGCGCGCGCATGCGTGTACGTAATATATATATATATATATAATATATATATATATATATATATTATATATATTATATATGATGGTGGGGGGGGGAGTGTCTGTCTGTCTGCCTGTGGCTTTGAGTTAGAATTTAGTATTTCATCATGTTAATCGTCAATATGCGCTTTGCGGCTCTTGCGAGGTTAAGCACTCTGTAAATATCCTTTTCAATTTACATTACATCCAATAGGATATTGTGAAAACACAACTACTTTTATTTCCTAGAAACTTGACGTGAGCCGCATCCAGTATGGGCTCCGTAAAAGGAGAAAAATACCCAGCAATTAGACGTGTGCGCGGGATTTTGTTTCGAGTTTTTTCTTTTTTTGTTTTTCGTCCACTTTAACGGAAGCAGATTATGCGTTGGTTCTACAACAGTAGAGTGGAACACTCAGGACTGTTTATGGCATTTAGGACATTTTTTCCTCGCTTTCCTTTTTTGGTGTCCTCAAACATTGGTTCTGATTTGGTTTTATATTGATTACTGCTCGCTCACTCCCTTGTAACAGGAGGAGGAGGAAGAGGACAAGGAGGAGGAGTGGTAACTAATTTGCCTTACAGAGTTTGTTCCCTTGTCACTCTTCTGTCTTTCAATGCTCTTTTGGGGAGCTGACAGTTCCTGCCTATGTTTGAAAGTCTGTAATGAAAAGAACAAGGTTTTCTGTGTAGAAAATGTATCTGAAAGTTTCAGCACAAGCTGTTTTCGATTGTGGTGTGTGGTGTGTGTGTGTGGTGTGTGTGTGTGTGTTGTGTGTGTGTGTGTGTGTGTGTGTGTGTGTGTGTGTGTGTGTGTGTGTGTGTGTGTGTGTGTAACAATACGTTAATCTGCCAGTAAATGGTTTCAGTCAGTGTGTGTTGTGTGTGTGTGTGTGGTGTGTGTGTGTGTGTGGGGTTGTGGTGTGTGTGTATGTGACTTTATAAACATGATCTTGGTAGAGGAAAGCATGTCAGTGTCTTGTCCAATAGTTACCTTCGTTGCATTTGTTTAATCTCGATGCAGTAATCACAAATAGCTGTGTTGAACAGACGGCACACTGACAGTGGATAGACAGTGCAAGTAATAACGCGAACACCCCCAGAGATGAATCTCATTTTGTTATGTCATGTCCAAATACCAAACTTTACAAAACCTTTCTTTTCACAAATTGTTCGCTGGAAAACCTTATCCTTTTCTAATTCTTATAGTACTTTTATCATCTAAAAAGGAAAATGACATTGCTCAGTTTAGCTGAATTTGCCAACACAGGAAAGTGCGCCTCGATTTGATTAGTTGCTTCTTTTTCTTTCTCGCCCCCCCCCCCCCCCCCCCCCCCCCCCCCCTCCCCTTTTCCTTTTATTTCTTTTGTTTGTTTTGTTGTTGTTGGTGTGTTGTTGTTGTTGTGTTGTTGTAATAGTTTGTTTTGAATTCGGTCTTTTTAAACTCACGCGACGCATTGTATCCACCATGTCCCGAAAAAACAAACTAACAAAAAAACAGCAACAACAAAGGGGAATAAATCAGAACCTTGAAAGATAACGAACAACACGAAGGGACAATCACTTAAAAATTATTTCAACGCATCCACTCCGTTTCAGTTTCAATTTCATCAAGGAGATGCCCGCGGGCGTGCGGGCTAGTCCATATACGCTACACCACACGGCTGGGGTTTGGTGACCACACTCGCGCATGATTTAAAGCGAGGATAAACGAATTGATGACACGATGAAGAATTTAAAAGGGGGGTCTCAGGTACGGGCGGATGTTTTAACCTACGGCATTAGCCCAAGCACTGGTTAGACCTTGAGTAAATTATGTAACATAGGATGTGTCATATATTTCATTGTATGTATGTGTATGGTGAGGACCACGTGGGGGTTGTGTGGTGTGTGTGTGGGTGTGTGTGTGTGTGGGGGTGTGTGTGTTTTGTGTGTGTGTGTGGTGTGTGTGTGTTTGTGGGGGTGTGTTGTGGACACCCCTGACAGACCGTGGTTATAACAGGACAAATGACAGACTGTGGTTTATAACAGGACACTGACAGACTGTGGTTTTAACAGGACACTGACAGACTATGGTTATAACAGGACATGGGCAGACTGTGGGTTTTAACAGGACATTGACAGACTGGGTTATAACAGACAATGGGAACTGTGGTTATAACAACAATGGGAGACTGTGGTTATAACAGGACAAAGGAGACTGCGGTTATAACAGGACACTGGGCAGACTGTGGTTTTAACAGGGCACTGACAGACTGTGGTTTATAACAGGACATTGGACAGACTGTGTGTATAAAGACATTGACAGACTGGGGGTTATAACAGGACACTGACAGACTGTGGTTAAACAGGACACTGACAGACTGTGGTTAAACAGGACACTGACAGACTGTGGGTTTTAACAGGGCATTGACAGACTGTGGTTATAACAGACACTGACAGACTGTGGTTATAACAGGGCACTGACAGACTGTGGTTATAACAGACACTGGGGGACTGTGGTTTAACAGGACACTGACACGTATTCTGAATACATGGCGTGTGTCAGAAACATCAGTCACCGTACCAGTGATTCCTCTGTTTGTCTGACCCGTACTGACCAGAGAATAAAGTTGTCATCAACAAAAAGACCTGTAAATCACCTTTGGTGCAAACAGGTGCTTGTTTCATCGTATGTAAATTGTTGCTAGAGAATTTACGATATTTTATAACTTTTGAGGCTAAACGAGGTTATACATTTCTTTGTTCAATGGACAGCTTCTTGGAAAAAGCCCACCAAATTAATTTTGAGGAGGGTTTTCTTTTGTTCGTTCGTTTGTTTGGTTTGTTTGTTTGTTTGTTTTCTTCTTTTTTTAAACAGAGGAATTACTGTCGCGCAAATCGAGTAGTTCCCCATCTGCCGCTATTGTCACCATCCTGCTTCCACCACCACCACCCACCCCACCCACCCACCCCACCCACCCCACCCACCCTCCTTCCTCTACCCCTCCTTTTTCCCCACGAACCCGTCTTTTCTCTTCATCTCTTCAGTCGGCACTACCCAGGTAGGCAGCCCGTTGTGTAACGAGCGTGGATTGTAAAGCGCTTAGAGCTTGGTCTCTAACCGAGGATATGCGCTATTTAAGTATTCATCATCATCATCGTCATCATCGTCATCGTCATCATCATCATCATCATCATCATCATCATTCATCATCATCATCATCTCATCATCATCATCAGGGAAAAAAAGTGGACCCGGTGGCCTTGGAGGTAAAGCGCCCGCCAAGCAAGCGAGAGGTCAGAGGTTCGAACCCCGTACGGGCAAAGAACATTTCACCGAACCAGTAGACCATTTGAGTGTGGTCCAGGCGCTAGTCTTTCGGATGAGACGATAAAGTGAGGTCCCGTGTGTAACATGCTTCCTGCGCACGTAAAAGAACCCACGGCAGCAAGATAGTTGTCCCGGGCAAAATTCTGTTATAAAAAACCCCCCACTTTAGCAGGCCAAACATATACACACAGACACTTTCCCGAAGTTGGAGTATGGCTACCTAATGGCGAGATTAAAAAAAAAAACGGTCATACACACAAAACCCCACTCCTTTGTTGGGTAGATGGATTAATGGCACTATTCCAAGAATCTGGAAAAGTTCAGTAGTAGTCCAGTACTCGAAGAAGGTAAACAGAGGACAGTGTACATAGCTACAGACCCATAGCTTTAACATCTCATGTGGTAAACTTTTAGAAAAAATTAATTCAAAAACGATTGTTATATTACTGTGAAAAAGACGGGGGTGATTCCTGTTCAGCAAGCGGGCTTTCGAAAAGGTCGCTGTACCACAGACCATTTAGTGAAACTGACCAGTCACTTTAAAAAAAGCAATTCTCCCGCAGAAAAAGTACTTTGGCTACATTTTTTGATGTTAAAAAAGCCTAAGACTGCATATGGCACGCAAGGCTACTGTACAAATTAAAAAATGTTGGTATTTCTGGGAGATTGTTTGATTACATTAAAAGTTTCCCTAACAGAAAGAAGCATATGTACACGGATTGGAAGAACTACTCATCATATAGGAATGTAGATATGGTATTCCTCAGGGATCAGTTATTGCTCCCATGTTGTTAAACAATCCTAATCCATGATCTTCCAAAATCAATGTCAAAAGCAACGCAGGTGTTCAATATGCAGATGATATCGCTTTTTGGGCTTAACTGTAAATTAAGGAAGCATTCCAATAAAAGAACAGTAAACTTTGCACAGAAGTTGTACCAAAAGGAACTGGATGAATTATCTATATATATGAAGAAGAACGGATTAGAACTATCTGGAGAAAAAACATGTCTTATGTTGTTTAACAATGGTGAGAACCCAAAGATACTACCCTCGCTTTTGCTAGATGGTCAGATTCTGGAATAAAAAACAAAAGTTAAGTTCCTGGGCGTATTTTTAACTCCTAAGCTGAACTGGAAAAACACACATTGAACTTTTGATTGATAAAACAAGAAAAAGATTAAACGTTCTTAAAATTATATGTTGTCAACCAGGGGGTCAGGACTGTCATACCCTTTTAAATCTATGCATCTCTTTAGTCCGATCAAAATTGACGTATGGGCGGGAAGTGCATTTCTCTGCGCCTAATTCTCTTTTGATAGATTGCAAAGCTTAAACAGTAAGGCCATGAAATTAGCTCTGGGAGTCCCAGTTCATACAAACACTCATAGATGTTATAAAGAAACAAATATATTACCACTAAATGAGAAGCGAATATTTGATGTATCCAAATATATTGTCAGAAGTCTTTCTGTTGAAAATTCAGTTACGGAAGAAATACTGGTGGATTCCAGTAAAGATTTTCCTAAGAGGTCTAAAAACATGTCACATATTCAACCAATTAGAAAATACACATCTGACTTTATGTCACATTGTAATATTGATATTACTGATTATACCAGAATTCCTGCGGTACCTACAATGCCTCCTGTGGGAGCACTAAATGCTTCTTTTGATTACAAATACACTTCGATAAAGAAAAGTGATAATGTAAATATTTTAACAAGTTGTGAACATTTAGAAAACAGCTATCCAAATCATTTAAAAGTGTTTACAGATGGGTCTGTAATGGAATCCTCTGACTGTGGTTCTGGCTTTATTATACCAACTTTAAATGTCAGGAAATCATATTTTAGGAAAGGGGTTTTCAATCTATGCCTCAGAATTATATGCAATACTGAAGGCTTTGACTTACATATGTGATACACCAATTGCTTTCTTCAAAAAAATTTACTTTGTGTTGATCCAAATCTGTTTACAATCACTAGAGCGTTGGGACTGCAAAGCTAGAAAAGATTTGCTTTTTGAAATAAAACATCTACTGCATTGTGTCATAACTCTAGGCATAAGAATTGATTTTTGTTGGGTCCCATCTTACTGTGGTATAAAATGGAATGAAATAGCAGACAGTCTTGCAAAAGAAGGAGCAAATAGAAATGCTATAAATTTATTAAACAGTCCCTTAGATTTATCCGCTTGTGAATTAATCCAAATCATGGAAAAATATATACATAAGAAGAATTTAAGTGAAAAAATGTCTAGTTTACCATCGTGTCCCAGGCACATTGTCAGATTAATTCATAAGTTAAGGCTGAATGACTTGGAACACTAAATATTCTCATGGTATTACTTGTGTCTGCAGAGAGAAAACATTTCTGTAAATCATCTTTCATTTGAATGCTCAGTGTGACCACGCTCTATCGGGAGAAAGGTATTGAGATGACAAACTTTGGTAATGTTAGTACTGTCTTATATGGTTCCCATGCTGCTGAAATTGCCATGGTTATTTCGCAGTCACCAGTTGCAACATTTTTATAAAGATCAATACTAGGGTATTTCACTTATGTAAGCATGCACATATCAGATGTGGGTTGAAAGTACTCACGTGGATGATAAATTAAGTGTGGAGTTTTTTGTTTAAAAAAAAAGTGTCTAATATCATCTGGCGATGAAAAGACATTAAATAAACCACTGAACTGAACTGAACTTGGGTAGATGGGATTAATCCTTTTCCTGTCTATACAGGGAGTGTCTGCAAGAGTATCAAGCCTGTGTACGCAGAAAGAAAGAAAGAAAAAAAGGAACAAAGATACAGGGCAGAGGACGGGCAGGTGACCGTCACACACGGCGTCCTTCGGAAGCATGCTATCACACAAACACTCGTCTGGCGGTGGGGTCTCGCCCATCCTGAGTTTGAAGAAAAATGACGAAACTACGGCATGTCCGCATCATTGAGAGGAGCAGCCACTCTCTAGTCGTATACAGCGTGCCAAGACTTGTATATAACACACGGACTGTTAGTTAGTTTAGTTTAGTTTAGTTTAGTTAGTTAGTTAGCAAGTTAATTAGTTAGTTAGTTAGTTAGTTAGCTAGGTTAGTAGTTAGTTAGTTAGTTAGTTAGTTAGTTCATTTACAGTCTTTTCACTGTGTCGATGATTTTAGACTCTAGGCTAAAAAAAAAGCAAAACTGTTCATTTTTTAACATCATCCCCCAAAAAATTAAAACGGAGAAGAAGAAGAAGAAGAAGAAGAAGAGAGGAGAGAGAGAGAGAGAGAGAGAGAGAGAAGAGAGAGAGAGAGAGGAGAGAGAGGAGAGAGAGCGAGAGAGAGCGAGAGAGAGAGAGGAGAGAGAGACAGACAGACAGACAGACAGACAGACAGACAGGACAGACCGACCGATAGACAGACAGACAGACAGAGACACAGAGACAGAGACAGAGAGAGAGTTTCAACGAGCAATAGGACTACATAACAAATACCTGTCCGCACGGAATGTCTACGTGACAACTTGTGAACGTTACACACTTCCTGTCACACGAAAGGAAACCGTGTTACAAAAGTCTTTCCTCCCTCCTCCTCCCCCCCCCCCCCCCCCCCGCCCCGCCCCCCGCCCCTTCCTCACCGCCATCGTGGTTAACACAAGTGTCTGATGACGTCAGTATAGTTCATCGTTCTCATGGTGGCTGTTTGGTCTAAAGTGTTGTCAGCATTGAACAACTGAAATCTTTTAAGCGATATGTACAAAAAAAAAAA
>JAFLJL010006067.1:0-12143 GCA_018398815.1 Conus ventricosus | reverse complement strand
CCCCCCTGAACGACGGGTTGGCTGCCCATGTGGCGGGTAATCAAAACGGTCACACACGTAATGTTCCATCCCCAGCTGATGCATTTGTACCATAGTGTTCAAGTACTTCGCTGTTTGGATGATCCCTGGAGTCTTTTAGCCAGGGTACGACAACAACAACAACATTGACTGAACGATCGAATGAACGAGGGAATGAATGAATGACCGACTACAGGAGCGATCGACCGGATAAATGTACCAACGAATGACTGAACGACCGATTGAACGAATGAATGTCTGAACGACCGACCGACTGAACGAGCGACCGACCGAACAAATTTACGAACAAATGACTGAACGACCAACTGACCAACTGAACGAATTAACAAATGAATGAGCGAGCGACCGTCCGAACAAACGCACGAAAAAGAATACAAAAAAAAGAAGAAAAAAAGAAAGAAGAAAAACCAACAAAGGAAATCAAACGAATATACAAAAGAAAGGAATGAATGAAGAAAGAAAGAAGAAAGAAAAAAAAACGTAAAGAATGAAAAACAGTCACAAACTAGTTGATACCAAAGAATAAAAATAACATAAACGATAATAAAACAAAGTCGTCTAACACAAAAAAAAAAAAACAACCACCATTGCAGGGGATAGGCAGAAGGTTGGGGAGAGAAAATGGGACAAAAACAACTGTAGTTGCAACTCTTTGCGCAAATCATTTTAATGTAAAGCATTTAAACTGTTGATGTAAGAGCACAAACATATGTTCCATCGGAAATGTTGTGACTACCACATCACAGGGTATACACACTGCAAAAACATTGCTACAATAAGTATACACACACACACACACACACACACAGTGATTAAGAATATCTCATAACGCCCTCCTAGGGAGTTCCAAGTTTTGAGCTTTCGCCTGTAAAAGGTTTCTTCACGAATCCCCTACAATCAAACAGCTCCGTTTCAACACACACACCACACGCGCGCGCGCTCGCGCGCGCACGTACGTACGTACGTTCACACACACACACACACACACACACACACACACACACACACACACACACACACACAACTACACACACACAACTACACACACACACACACACTCACTACACACACACACACACACACACACACACACACACACACACACACACACACACACACCACACCACACACAACAGCAACAACAACAACAGCAACAACAACAACAACAGCAACAACAACAACAACGACAACGCACATCCACTCACCCACACGCACTTAAAGGGAGAGAGGAAAAGAAAAGACAGTGAGAGAGAAAGAGAAAGAGAAGAAAGAGGGGGGGGAGGGGGAGAAAAAAGAATGGGAAAGAGAAGGTCCGTGAAAGAGAGAGAGAGAGAGAGAGAGAGCGAGAGAGAGAGAGAGAGAGAGAGAGCGAGAGAGAGAGAGAGAGAGAGAGAGTAAGGCAAAGGAGGGAGAGGGCTGTGAGACCCATTATTTGATGAGATTGGGACAGAGTGGACAAAAGTACCATATTTTCTCAGGTGGTCTACATGCTTTATGCTTGCAGGTTTTGATATGTTCCAAGGTAGCACAGCAATAATTTCCGAGAAACCGACGATTTAATTCACAAATCGTGGCGTCCGTGGACAAATTATTGGTTGTGGTCGTGTCTTTGAGAAAGACAAACTGGACAAGGGGGACAGCGTGGCTTGGTCAGCTTATCATGCATCTCAGCAAGATGAGTCATCTTTCAAGGAGAAAGCACCTGCTCTGTCCCAACTGATGCCTTTCTTCTATGAAAAGGCAGCTACAGCTGCAATGGTCAAACACGGCATGGACGTTGTGCGTCGTTCGACAGATTTTCTCAACAATGGACAAATCCCGGTGATTGCAATGGATGCTCCACCGTTTGCTCTTGCCAAGTATGCCCAATGCAAATGGCCTGAAACATATGGTGAGGAGAAGATTGTAGTCCTGTTTGGGGCTTGCATATTGAAATGGCTCTGTGGAAGACTGTCGGTGATGACCTAGATTGTTCTGGGTGGACCAATGCACTGACACAGGCAGGGATTGCTTCATCAGGCACAGCACAGTCGTTTCTGAGCTGTTCTCACCTAACCAGAACACGCCATGCCCGTCAAGTTAACGCTGTCGTTTGAGAAAACTCCAAAAAGAAGCATTTCTCACCTTGCAGCCAGAAGCAGAAGAAGAATCAGAAGAAGCTTGGCTACAAAAAATGGTGAGAAAGAACCCCACATTTCAGTATTGGGACACCATATTCAGACTTGAACTCCTTGTTCTTCTGTCTGTCAGAGGACATCGTGAGGCTGACTTCGCATTGTATGTGGGTTCCCTGAAAGCTCTGGCCAAGTGGTTCTTTGTCCTGGACCATCTGAATTATGCCCGCTGGGTTCCTGTTCATATTCGAGACATGGAAAATCTGCCGCCTTCTACCTTGGAAGAATTTGTTGGGCATGGTCATTGGGTTGTCTCAAAAACGCAAACAAGTTTTCAAGCATGCCATTAGATCAGGCTCATGAACAATAATGACTTGGCGAAAGGTTCTGGTGGAGCAGTAGGGCTTACAGGAAACCCATTCGGCTCTCCGAAAGTGGGTAAAGGCAGGGTCCACAACAGGCACGCATGCTGACTGAGTTTGAAGACTGTTCAAAGGTAAACTGTGCAAAACACTCTCATCATGGAGAAGGTTTGTCAACTCATGAGTGTTTTCAAACAACAAACTCTCAAGCCTTACAAGAGTGTTCAAAGAAATGGGCAATCCTTTCTGACTGACAGTGGAGAATTACTGACATAGACTCTCATGATGTCCTCAATGATTCTGTCATGCATGCAGTCCGCACCATTGAGGATCTTGGCGAACACCAGTACATCGCCTACTGCAACTCAGTTCCGACTGATTGAGAAGATCCATGCATGATCCCATCAAAAAGAACTCTTGCGTCTGTTCAATGGTCCGACTCCTAAAGACAAAAGCAAGCAAGCAGACAAGATTGCAAATTTGAAGACTGATGTCAGCCTTTACTCCAGACTATACATCGTGGCACAACACAGAGAGTCTGATATGGCTTCCTTTTTCAGCCATGAAAACCACCCGTTCCCTCCCTCTTTGTCTGACAGAGGAAAACTTTGTCTCGGAAAAAATCTAATCTACTTACATGTTTAAGGAAGGCAGTGGAGGCATCTGCTCCATACTTACTGGACGACGTTCAGCCATATGACACATCTGAACTAGCAGAAGCCTTGGCTTACTGGACGATGTTCAGCCATATGACACAACAGAACTGGCAGAAGCCTTGGAGCAACTCGATGAGGATGAGCAACATCCAGAAATGATAGTCCTTGACGCTCCTCCTGAGCTACTCTTGCCTGCTAGTTCTTGCCTCGTGTGCGGCATCAGCTTCAGACTGCAGACAGGGCTGACATTGTCTGGGACAGTATATCAAACACAGCATCAAAGGTTCTGCCAGAGAAAAGAGAGGAAAAGGAATGAGAAGAAAGGTGTCCGGCAAGAACAAAATCCCAGGATAGTGGCAGGGCTTCAGTGTGATGCAGAAAACAAGGAGTTCTTGAATTTCTGTCCAAGAAGACTGAAAGCAGTGGAGTTCCTCCTGGCGAAACAGTGGTGGTGACCAAGGAGAAATGTTGCCATCAGAGGAAGCGACCACGTCATACTCCCTGCAACCTGAAGAGGCCGATAAGATAAGATAAGATAATGTTGCTTATAGCCAGCCGACCGCAAAGGCCATATCAGGGCTGTCACCACGTTAAATCAATCCCAGTCATAAAAAAAAAAAAAAAAAAAAAAACACCCAACTTTCACACATCTCGTTAAATGACATCGTCTACAAACGCACCAGAAACTTTGTTAAAATCTTTTTTCCCGTAAAATCTTAAATCAGATAAAAATGTTAATCTCTCTCAAAAACTCAAGGATCACGTCAGGCGGGACATCCCTGAACAGGATCTTCATGGATTCCGCTGTAAAATGTTTGTGTCTCACATCGTGCAAGTCCCAACACTCTAAAAGAACTGTTTCATTTTGAGTGGCGCTGACATGAATGCACCACGGAGCTTCTTCACTCTTTAAAAGGTAAGATGGGTAAAATACGAATGCCGGTGTGCAGCCGCACAGAACCGTTTCCTCTTTACGACCACCCGACGTAGATGGGAGGAAGTCCTTAAGGTTTGGACGGATCTGAAAGGTTTGTTATTCGTCTGTGTGTTCCAATCCTCCTGCCAGAGGTCTCTCACATAATCGTTAATTTTGGGTTTCACATCTGAGCAGGGATATAAGTGTTGGACAGTTTCTCTCTTGTGGCGTTCTTGGCTAAACGATCAACCATTTCGTTCCGCCGATGCCAACATGCCCAGGAACCAAGCAAGAGTAATGTTGTAACCGTCCACCTTCAATTTACTAAAAAGTTCCAAAAAAAGTAAAAGTTCGGATGCTCAAGGTTGCGGCCAGCTATGGCCTCCAAAGCTGACAGCGAATCCGACAGAACCAGAAAGTCCTCTTTGAAGAATGTGAGATTATCTTCAAAGCCAAAACCAGAGCTAAGTTCAGCAGAATAGACAAAGCATATGATGAATATGTTCCAACAGTATCTGAGAAGGAGCCCCAGGGCAGTAGGCTGCACAGGCCACTCCATCTTCAGCTTGGAACCGTCAGTGAAACTTTTTGACAGGATGGGAATTCGAACAGAGGTCAGCATACAATGCCTTGTACGCCAGAGAGCTGGTAGACTCTTTACGAAAAGCTGCAAGATCAAAACGAATTCCGGTGTAAAAAAGGTCCACGGAGGTTGACCCGGGAAACTTGGAAAATCGGACAACAACTCTAGGTCTAGACCTGCATTCCGCACGTGAGGCTGCTTTACGAAGACCAAACGGCGGAATACAGTTAGGGTTGGTTTCGAATTTGTTTGAAACTGAGGGTCAAAGACACAGTCATAGGGCAGGATTCTGCGGTTCTGAGAACAGTCTGATATAATAATTTAGAGACATTTTCAGCCTGCGGTTGGACAGTGAGGGTTCACCTGCCTCTGCGTACAGGCTGTAACACAGGGGTGGTGCGGAATGCTCCAAGACAGAGACAAGCCCTTGATGGTGGATAGGTCCAAGAGTTTGAGGTTAAGAGGGTCTTGCAGAGCCGTACACAGCACAACCATAATCCAATTTGGAACGGACCAAGGCTCTGTAAGGGTGCAGCAAAGTTTTCTTATCAGCGCCCCGTCGGTGTGTGCTACGACCCGCAGAATATTCAGAGCTTTCTGGCAAGAAGTTTTGAGGTTTTTGATGTGGCTGAGAAAGTTGAGTTTTTGGTCAAAAATAACTCCCAGGAATTTGGCTTCTTTTTCAACTGGAATGGTGGACTTGTCCAGATGAATTTCAGGATCAGCAAAGAATCGACGAAAATTGTGGAAATGAATTGACTGAGTTTTGGTACGGGAGAAGGGTTAAACCCGTTTTCCTCGGCCCACTGTTGGATTCTGTTGACACAAAGTTGGAGTCGACGCTGTACACTGGCGTAAGAAGCTCCAACTGCATACAGCGCAAAGGTCATCAACAAACAGAGAGGACTCGGTGCCCAGGCTTACCGTTTGGGGACAATGTCATTATTTTAAGGCTGAAAAGGGCGGGAGAAAGGATGCTCCCCTGAGGAACACCCAACTCCTGCCCATGGATGTCAGAGAGTGTGGTGCCAACACGCACCTGGAACTGCCGATCAGCTAAAAAGTTCTGAATGAACAGAGGCAGGTGACCCCGAAAAACCAAGTCTGTGCAGGTCCATGAGGACTCCTGCTTTCCACGTGGTGTCGTACGCCTTTTCGAGGTCGAAAAAGATAGCGACCCCATGCTGCTTATTAACAAAGGCATTGCGGATGGTGGTTTCCAGACGGATTAGATGGTCAACCGTCGAGTGGTACTTCCGGAAACCGCACTGTTCACTGGCCAAAGCCCATCGGTTTCCAGCTTCCACATCAGAGGGGAGTTGCCCATCATTTCCATCAGCTTACAGAGGCAGCTGGTCAGAGCGATTGGGCGATATTTGGGAAAGGGGTTTGGTAAGGTCCTTTCCAGGTTTTGGAATGGGAATGATCAGGGCTTTCCGCCAGGAGGGCGGAAAGGACCCTGTAGTCCAGATATGGTTATAGACTTGGAGAAGAGTCTGGAGACAGCTTTCCGGAAAATGTTTCACAACCTGATAATGAATGTCATCCAGACCGGGGGCAGAATCAGTGCAGGTTTGTAAAGCTAATTTGAGTTCAACGATGAAAAAGGAAGATTATAGGTTTCAGAGTTGTCTGATGTGAAATTGTATGAGGATTTCTCTCTAATCTCTTTGTTTCTTAAAAAGACTGCAGATTTATTTGAAGATGAGGAGTTCTGTTGGATGGTGGAGGCCAACAGATTGGCAACAGCTTGTTTGTCAGTGATCAGAGCATCAGAAAGTTTCAAGTGATGAATAGAGGGTTGGTGTCTTCCCTTTAATTTTTCTAATGATGTTCCAAACTTTTTTCTTGGAAGTTTTAGATGTCAGCCTGGAGCAGAAGTTTCTCCAGGACTGACGTTTACTGATTTTGAAAGTGTGTCTCGATTTCGCACGGAGTTTCTGATGGGCTCGAGCGTTGGGACCCAAAGGTCGTTGGTATACCCGACGCTGAGCCCGTTTGCGAACTTTTGAAATTTGTTGGCAGTCTGAATCGAACCAGGTGTTTTTGGCATTTGAAGTTTATCGGAAGACACTGGAATACAGGTTTTAGCACAGTTGATCACGGTGTTAGTCAGAGATTCTGCTGGGTCTGGACTCTGAAAAAATCAGTGTCCTGGAATTCTTTTGAAATAGTGGTTGCAAATAGATCCCAGTTTGCTTTCTTATAATTGAGATGTTGAGAGACAGAGGCGGTTTCAGTTAATGTGGGCTGTAAAAGAACAGGGAAATGGTCACTTCCGTGCAGATCGTCATGGACAGACCACTCATAGTCCAGGACCAGCGAGGGGTCACAAACCGACAAATCTAAACACGAAGTGAACCTGTGGAAGAGTGGAGATAAGTTGTAGATCCGTCGTTCAGACAACACAAATCCAAATCTGAAAGGACATCCTCAATTACCAAACCTCTGGATGACGTACTGGCACTACCCCAAAGAGGATTGTGACCGTTAAAGTCACCCAACAGCAAAAAAGGTCGAGGAAGTTCTTCTATCAGACTGACAAGTCCTGACGACAAACCGGGACAGAAGGTGGGAGATAAGGGAACAGATTGTCACGGTCTTGTGGAGAGTGACTCTCGCAGCTACAGCCTGAAAGGGAGGTAGACAGAGTGACAGGACTATACAACAAAGTTTTGTGTAGGAGAAGGGCAACACCGCCCGACAGTCCCAACGTGGGATGGTTGTGCAGGTTCGAAAGAAAATTAAAGCCAGAAAGAGTAAAGGTCTTCTGGCTTTGAATTTGAGTTTCTTGAAGAGCCACGACGGAAGGTTTTAGAGACTGACACAGAAGCGCAGCTCCTCGAAGTTGGAATTTAGACCACGGATATTCAATGGAATATTGTATTATCCATGGTGCAGAGGGCGAAAAGGAGAGAGATCAGGTCATCTCCTCCTCAACGTCTGCTTCCAATGGAGTGAATTTGTTATTGAGTTTAACTGGACTGTGTTGGTCTTTGGACCTGCTGGCAGACTTGCCCGCAGGTGACAAAGGCCTGGAGTTTGGAGATGGTGGAGGTCTGGATTTGGGAGATGGTGGAGGGTTTTTCCTCATCTCCACCATCTCCACACTGGGTGGAACTCCCTTGCCCGCACGGGCACTGGATAGGTGAGTTCGAGGCGGAATTGGTGGTTTTTTAATCTGCCCAGCAGCAGATGTTGTAGACTGCTGGGCAGTCTGAGGGGTGGCGGATTTTTTGCCTCCACCAGGGGCAGTCACCTTGGGTTGGAAGGTGGTGGACCTGCTTCCACCAGAGTTGACAGTTCTGACTTGCAGTGTCTTTGAAAACGTAAAGTCATCAGTCTGACAGCGACTGATCGAGTGGGAACTGCGGGAAACCGTCTTTACGGCCGAAGCATATGAAGCTGTTGGAGTCTGACTGCCACAACCTGCTTGCGGGCTTCAAAAAAGGAGATCATCTTTTCTGTTTTTATTCGTTGAATGGTGGATTCCTGAATCCAAAGAGGACAGTTTCTTGAAGAGGAGGGATGATCGCCACCGCAGTTAGCATAATGTGCCGGATCTTTGCACGGCCCATCATGGATTGCCTTGCAGCAACACCGCACACCTCTGCCCAGAACACGCGGTCACTGACATGTCCAAACCTCTGGCACTGAAGCTCTCAATGGGGACGGGACCATACAGCTGAACACGGACGTTCAGGTAGCCAACTTTGATGACCGGAGGCAGCACAGGTTGCGAAGGTCAGAAAGAGGGTTTTGGTGGCCACTCTCTCTGCACCTTTCTTGACTGTCACCCTGCGCACCTCCGTCACACCCTGGGACGCCAGTTCCGTTTTTATTTCTGCTCTGAGACACCCGTTAGATCTCTGCAGCGAATCCCCACCTTTCGATGAATTTAACTGTTTATGGGAGTCACCCTGAGTCTCCTATCCACTAATTTTGTTTGCCCTCAACAGCTGTTCAGATTGTTTTCTTGATCGACATTGACTAGAAACGATCCATTCCTCAACCTTTTGACGGACTGAGGGTCACCTGCTCTAAGCCTTGTAAGCCCTTTTGAATAGCAAAGGGCTCAGAGCTGAAAGGGGTCTTTTCCTGCTCCGTCCCTTCCACCACGAGCCAGGAAGCCAAGAAACCTGTTCTCATGTCGTACCTCGTGTCAGAATCGCTGTCAGAATAACGTTCCCCCTGAAATAGGGGATGCTGCCTTCTCTCTTCCTTTTGGGGGGGATATTTTTTGATAAAGCCATGTTTAGTTTAGTATGTTTCATCTCTCCCTTACCCACCCACCTTGGAGTCCAACTAAGGGGCCAGGCCAAGAAACAATGTCTTGACCCCTTCCAGGCTTCGGGAGAGATATACGCAAACAGAAACTACCAACCTATCCCCCCTGATCATGCTCAACTCCCGGGGACAGAGAGCTGAGCACTGCAGGGGTTAACTTGGCCAGTAGGGGAACTGTCTGTTTGACCAGCCCCAAGAAGGGGAGCCGATTAGTACACCCGGGCCAAAGTCTAGGAGAGGTCCGAGCCAAAGTGATGTGTGGAGCGCTGGCCCTCTCAATCACCAGGATCTCATTCCCCTCCGACCCCAGGTCGCACCGCACGGCAAACACGGCGGATCTTAAGGAGACCACAGAGAGAAAAGGAGTGTGGAAAGAAGACTTGAAGGGGAGACGAAGATAGAAAAGGGCCAAATAAAGGCAGAAAACAAGAAAAAGAGAAAGGCGGGTTACTCTTAGTCAGGATCCTCACCCTTAGCCTATCTGACAATGGGAAGCCCTACCAGGGGCATCAAATCCTTACCACGTTATGCTTAGGCCAGACAGCATCTTGGCTTTTCGGACCTAGAAGCAGTTGGAAAAAAACCAGCCTATCTTAAGTATTGATGCCCCCGCCAGCAAAGCCTAGGGATCACTGGACCACGCAAGCCCTCCGACCACGACAAGGTCGCAACCCCCGGAGGAAGAGCCAATACCAGAACACTCTTCCTGGCAAGATGCATTACAGCAAGAATCAAAGACTTGCTTTGTTCGCACCGTGGACCCCCGATGCTATTATCATATTGATTGGCAAGGTTTACCACCAGCAAGACATATGCCCGACACTGAACATTTGGGTTGGGTTTGGCACAGGAAGGAGCTTTTCCTACATTCATATCAACGCTCTGGCCCTAACTCTTGGCAAAGAAATATCAACTGCCCTGCCACTTTTCCACAGCCACCAGGCTGTGATACAGTATCCCGCCTTTCTTGGAAAGGGAAAAAGGTGTGCCTGGGAGACTGGGAAATCTTTCCCTGATGTGACCAAGGCCTTCACTGACATCGTCAGTCACCCTTTCAAGAATGGACATCAGTGATGAGAGCTCCAAACTTCTGGAGCGCTTCACCGTCATGTACCAGAAGACAAGCGGACTTGAACTGTGAAATGAGGCTCGCAGGGAAATGTTTTGCCAACAAAGCAAAACCATGGACACTATTCCTCCCACACAAGGTGCCCCCTGCAACACACAAAGCGTTGTGTCTACAAGCTGGAATCTGGACAAGCGTATCTCAGCAGCAAATACCAACTCCAGAAAGATTGGGGCTGGAACATGGACGCCACCACTTGTTTGGATTCCACCCGTGGACAACTTTACAATTGTTTCATAAGTAAGTAGTGAACTTATCAAGTACAGCTGCAAAGCTGCTGCTGGCTGTACTGGAAGATGTTCTTGCCAAAATATCACAGTGGAGATGTACAGACTTTGCAAGTGTAACTGCATGAAGGATAGATGACAATTTCATATAAATATTTGACTTGATAAACTCAAACGTTTTGCGCAAAGCTGCTGCTCAGTGACTGAACATTAAGCCTTTAATCTTTGTACCATACTTTGTTTGAAAGTGATGGCGTCTACCCATGTCAACCTAATAATATTATGCTGTCCTAAATTTATGGTGGTGGTGTTTTGATTTTACAGTAATTATAGTTTTCATGTGTTGACACCACTCTTATATTGTTGTCGGCATCTTGGTATGATAGCACGACGATAATTTAGTTTAAAAATGCACAACGATTATGGTGAAAGATAACATGTGCATTTTGTTTAATTAGATTTACTTTGGGTTTGCATTAAAAAAAAAGCATTCCCCACTGGCAGAGAGACTTTTTAAGAAAGCAAAATGTATCTGCGTAAGTCAACCGTAATCTGCATAGATAATATGTCATTTTCATTGCATCATACACCATGCTTACTTATAAATATGTTCTTCATTTTCTCTTCTTTCATACAAATTCTTTGTAGATAGTCTGTTTTAATTTCTGTGCCTTTAATTTGTCAAATTATACAAATTGATCAATAAAAAAAAAATAACCATTAGCAAGCAGAACAAACTTTTTGTTGACTTTTTATTTGTCGCGTCATCATTTTTTTGATACATGTCACGTGAGAACATCAGCTGAGATTGATTTTGCGGAATATATCAAAAAATGTTGCTACAGGACCTAACAAACATCTCCAGAGTTTGGTGCTTTTGTCCACTCTGTCCTCTTCATCTTGCTTACAGCCCTCACTAGAAGGGGAAGTGAGAGAGAAAATAAAATAAAACCGAACACCAATAATACAGGGTCATCACTATCCTTGTAGCCGCTACATCATTAGTCGCTACATCATTATTAGAGCAATAAGTGTAACCCCGACTATTTCGAAGAAGCCACACACATTTTGGCAGAAAGTCTCGTCCAGCCAGCACAGGAATGAACGTTAACTCAAGAGACCTGTGTAAAGGAAGGAGGGGGGAGGGGGGGGGGTGTTTAGAGAGGAAGAGGAGCGGCGGGGGGGGGGGGGGGGGGGGGGGTTTCTATAGGCAGTTTCAATAATAGTCAAAGAAAATAAACACAGAGCAAGCAGAGTAGAAGCAAATAACAAGTAGTTATGATTAGACTAGAGTACACCACACACACCACACACACACACACACACACACACACACACACACACACACACTATATTATATATATATATATATATATATATATATATATATATATATATATATTTTTATATATATACACATAGATCAGTATATTTAAAATGCCTAAAACAATTTTTTAAGTGCTCAACCCCTTGTGGAGCAACATTAGTTAAAACAAGTTAAAAGAGGAATCTTAAAACTATCTACAAATTTGTTTTTGCCCACCGCTATATAAATCGGCGGTGGGCAAACCAAAAACTATCCTGATGACAGCGCAACACGCTTGAAACAAATTTGTAGAAGTTTTAAGATTCCTCTTTTAACTTGTTTTAACTATATATATATATTGTTCAGCAGTATATATATATATATTATACAACAAACTCATAAATTCAAGGTAAGTACGCACCGTTCAGCAACTTACAGAGCAGCTGGTGTTGCAATGACTGCAAGAAATATTGAATTATTACCACTGCAGATATGAATGCGTTCTCCCCTATTCTTCAATCTAAGAC
>JAFLJL010006066.1:0-7500 GCA_018398815.1 Conus ventricosus | reverse complement strand
AAGAAGAAGAAGAAGAAAAAGAAAGAGAGAAAACTCAAAACTCAGAAAACTTTTATTCAACCAAGGATTGAGATTTTAGGCACAGCCTATTCTTCCAGTCTGCCACTGCTAAGCTAAAGCATGCAATGAGATTTAAAGAGAGAGAGAGAGAAGAGAGAGAGAGAGAGAGAGAGAGAAGAGAGAGAGAGAGAGAGAGAGAGAGAGAAGGGTGTGTGCAAGGTAAGTAGAGCAGAGACGCAAGCAGGGGGCAATGCCAGTGAGAATATTGTCGCAGATGCAGGCTTGCACTTGCGGAAACAGGAAGCCAGTGGAGTTGTATCATTAAGGGTATAGCGTTAACGACGTTGAGCTCTCTAGGATAAGGTGAGCAGCAGAGAGTTTGACCTTTGGCAGTGATTGAAGAGTAGAGTAAGGGCAACCAGCAAGAAAAGAGTTACAGTAATCTACCTTGAAAGAAACAAGTCGTCTGGTGGCACGTTCAGCAAGAGAATTCCTAGCTGAGCCTAAAGCAGCAGACGTGACAGATTTTTTAAAAACATCTTCTTGTTTAATAAAAATAGAAGGAACCGTGATTTTTGCATCGCTGGAAAATAAGATGCCAATAAAGTCAAGAGTTGTGGAGGAGGGCAAGATATGTGTCTGTAGCAGATCGAGAAAAAGTCAGAGCTTGAGTTTTAATCGCCATTTATTTCAGAGTGTTCTGTGTCAATCCATCATTAAAAATTCAGATATTAATTCTTGAAAAGTATTCATGAGTATATTGATGTCTGATGGTTTGCATTTTTGTTTATTTTTAGTATCGTCAGAAAAGAGTGGTAGTCCATTATATATTGCAAGGTGATACTGGAGAGTGGTTTGGTGTGCAGAAAGAACAACACAGGACCTAGCACTGAGCCTAAGAAACACCAAAAGATATGGGGTAGGTTTGAGAAAAAAGTGAAACAATCAGCAGAGACATACTAGCCGCTTTATCACCCAAGTATAAATGAAACCACTGCAGACCGCCTAAGAGTACATAGTAGGCAGTTTTACGTCTAAGGTAAAAAAAAAACGGAATGATCGATAGCGTCAAACGCGGCGGAATGTTCCAGTTGAAGAAGAATGCAAACATTTTCATTCCCGTTTTATAGTGGGTAGAACATCCATCACGACACGGAACAGTGGGTAGAACAGCGGGTAGAACATCCATCACGACACGGAACAGTGGGTAGAACAGCGGGTAGAACATCCATCACGACACGGAACAGTGGGTAGAACAGCGGGTAGAACATCCATCACGACACGGAACAGTGGGTAGAACAGTGGGTAGAACATCCATCACGACACGGAACAGTGGGTAGAACAGCGGGTAGAAACATCCTCACGACACGGAACAGTGGGTAGAACAGGGTAGAACATCCATCACGACACGGAACAGTGGGTAGAACAGTGGGTAGAACAGTGGGTAGAACATCCATCACGACACGGAACAGTGGGTAGAACAGTGGGTAGAACAGTGGTAGAACAGTGGGTAGAACAGTGGGTAGAACAGTGGGTAGAACATCCATCACGACACGGAACAGTGGGTAGAACAGTGGGTAGAACAGTGGGTAGAACAGGGTAGAACAGTGGGTAGAACAGTGGGTAGAACATCCATCACGACACGGAACATGGGTAGAACAGTGGGTAGAACAGTGGGTAGAACAGTGGGTAGAACAGTGGGTAGAACAGTGGGTAGAACAGTGGGTAGAACAGTGGGTAGAACAGTGGGTAGAACATCCATCACGACACGGAACAGTGGGTAGAACAGTGGGTAGAACAGTGGGTAGAACAGTGGGTAGAACAGTGGGTAGAACATCCATCACGACACGGAACAGAACATTTCAGTATTGCACCTGTCCCCAGAGACTGACTGAAAAGCATTCAACAGGATTCTGGTTTCAAGATGTTTCAGAAGTTGTGTGAAAGCCATCTTGGTCAAGAGTCTCACAATCTAAGGTATAGTTGAAACGGGTTTGTAGTTTCCTGACTGGTTTTTGTCAAGACACTTCTCATGACAGCGATGTTTTCGTTCTGGAGGAACAAAACCAGAGTATAAAGAAGAATTTACGAGAATTTATGAGAATGTAATGATAGGAAGCTAATGTCTAAGTTTTCATACAAAAATTTGAATATGAACAGGATCAGGCTCACAAGACTTTCGACAAGTATTATTGCGAAGTTTTCGGATAGTTTTGTTCAAAGACAGGGCGGGAGAGTCAATCAAAGTACCAGGCTTTTGCACTGAGAAGGAACTGGGTGGACTTTGATGGTTGAAAGTTTCTTTTCTTTCTGATATTTAAAATCTTTTCAAAAAAGTAATATGATAAATTGCAGGAATTCTTTTCCCCTTGTAAGTAGTAGGAAGAGGTACGGTTTTTCCCATTTTCCATGAAGAGAGTTGAAAATCTGTAACAATTCTTTGCACTTGTGCTTGTCATAATTTGGGTTGAGAAGAAAAGTGTCAGCCATTTACAGCACATTAGTAACTTTTAATTTAGCACTTGAAAACTTTGCCCCTGAACAGTCAGCCCAGACTAGATAGACCATGCGTCTCCCGCCCGGCGACTCTCACTCTCAGATTTTGAAAGTGCGCAGTAATGTTATGTAAACTCATTGACAGTGCCATTGAACCACGGGCTAAACTCCCCTTGACGGAACATGTTGCTGGCATAGAGGATGAGCTTTTCCTGAACCGGTTTCAAAGTTTGAAGACTTTTCGACAGCTTGTATAACAAATTAAACTTGTTGTTAGTGATTGGGCGAAAAAGTCGTGTTTTACTGGATCAGCAGTTCAAACAGTTTGTTCGTATGGAACTCAGAGTTTTGGACATTTTTGCTATTTTCAAAGGTAGGACTTTGATCTTGCATCTTGCTGAAGTCATTTGAAATTTCCTTCCAGATAAAAAAAAAAAGAAACTACCACTGGTTTTTCTCGCATGCAGATTTTTCGAAAAGATTCAACGACAAAGCTTCTTTTAGCATCATCACGAAAATGAATGCATTTTCAGAGTGTTCAGTAATGTGGCTAATTTGCCTGCAAGCATGCGTGAACATCTGCATGAGGAAGTTTGAGTTTAGGCTGTTAGCGTAAAAAAGGGAGAGAGAGAGAGATTTTTTGGGTTTGTGAGCGTAAAAATGAAAGAGAGAGAGAGAGAGAGAGAGAGAGAGAGAGGAAAAGAGAGAGAAAAGAGAGAGAGAGAGAGAGAGAGAGAGAGAGAGAGAGAGAGAAAAGAGAGAGGAAGGGGAAAGAAGAGAAACAGAGAAGAAAACGAGAGGAGCGGGCGAAGAAAGAGGAGGGAGAGTAAAAAAAAGAAGAAATGAAGAAGAAGAAAAGATGAAGAAGAAGAAAAAGAAGAAGAAGATGAAGAAGAAGAAGATGATGAAGAAGAAGAAGAAGAAGAAGATGAAAAGAAGAAATGAAGAAGAAGAGGGAAGAAGAAGAAGATGAAGAAGAAGAAGATGATGAAGAAGAAGAAGAAGAGAAGAAGAAGAAGATGAAAAAGAAGAAGAAGAAGAAGATGATGAAGAAGAAGAAGATGAAGAAGAAGAAGAAGAAGAAGATGAAGAAGAAAAGATGAAGACGAAGAAGAAGAAGAAGAAGATGAAGAAGAAGAAGAGGAAGAAGATGAAGAAGAGAAGATGAAGAAGAAGAAATAAAGAAGAAGAAGATGAAGATGAAGAAGAAGATGAAGAAGAAGAAGAAGAAGAAGAAGAAGAAGAAAAAAGAAGAAGAATGAAGAAGAAGAAGATGAAGAAGAAGAAATGAAGAAGAAGAAGAAGAAGATGAAGAAGAAAAGATGAAGAAAAGAAGAAGAAGGAAGAAGAAGAAGATGAAGAAGAAGAAGAAGAAGAAGATGAAGAAGAAGAAGAAGAAAAATAAAGGGAAGAAGAAGAAGAAGAAGAAGAAGAAGAAAAGAAGATGAAGAAAAGAAGAAGAAGAAGAAGAAGAAGAAGAAGAAAAAAAGAAGAAGAAGAAGAAGATAAGAAGAAGAAGAAGAGATGAAGAAGAAGAAGATGAAGAAGAAGAAGAAGAAGATGAAGAAGAAGAAGATGAAGATGAAGAAGAAGAAGAAGAAGAAGATGAAAGAAGAAGAAAGAAAAAGAAGAAGAAGAAAGAGAAGAAGAAGAAGAAGAAAAGAAGAAGAAGAAGAAAGAAGAAGAAGAAGAAGACGATGATGATGAAGGAGAAGAAGAAGAAGAAAGACAGGAGAAGGGAGAGGGGGAGGAGGAGGGGGGGTGGGGGTGGGGGGTGGGTGGGGGGTGGGAGGAGGAGGAGCAGAAGGAAGAAGGGCGGAAAGAAGAAAGGAAAAAGAAAGTAAATAATAAGAATAAGAATAAGAACATTTAGATAGTCCATAGACCTAGCCATGAAGATATTACTGCATCTCATTTTTCAAAGTTTTTGTTTTATCTTCAGCCGCGCCACTCTTCCCACCATTCTTTCTTTCCCTGACCTGTGATAAAGACTTGTCGGGGTAAGCCACCCCCCATAAAGACTTATGAGGGGTGGCTTACCCGACAAGTCTTGATCACAGGTCAGGGAAAGAAAGAAGGGGAAGAGTGGCGCGCTGAAGATAAAAGAAAAACTTTGAAAAATGAGAAGAAAAGAACGATGATGGTGATAATGATAACACCAATAGTAAGAAGAAGAGAAGAAGAAGAAGAAGAAGAAGAAGAAGAGAAGAAGAAGAAGAAGAAGAAGAAAAAGGAAAAGGGAGAAGAAAAGAAGGAGAAGGAGAAGAAGAAGAAGAAGAAGAAGAAGAAGAAAAAGAAGAAGAAGAAGAAAAGAAGAAGAATGATGAGGAAGTGGGTGGAGGAGGAGGAAAGACGCAGTTGTTGTTTTGTTATTGCTGCTGCAGTCGCTTTTGGGTTTTGCTGTCATTATAGTTATAGTCAATCTGTCTGTCTGTCTGTCTGTCTGTCAGTCTGTCTCTCTCTCCCCTCTCTCTCTCTCTCTTCTCTCATCTCCTCTTCTCTCTCTCTCTCTCTCTCTCTCTCAGCGTTTTTAAAAGTTATGATGAAATTTATACTGATGCCCCCCTCCCCCCTCCTCTCCCCTTTGTGACTCTTTCGTGGCAGGTGTTCTCCAAGGAGCGGTCATAAGCGGGGATGTAGGCTGCCCATGCCACTTTTCTGTCTGTGGTGTGAAGGGGAAATGTGGGTGGATGGATTGGGGTCAGTTTCATCTGTCCCACTTTGTTCCGCTGTCTCTGTTCTCTACGTTTCTGTCGCTGTCTGTCTGTCCCGTCTCTGTGTGTAAAGCGTCTCTCTCTCTCTCTCTCTCTCTCTCTCTCCTCTCTCTCTCTCCCCCTCACTCTCTCTCTTTCACTCTCTCTCGCTCTCTTTCCCTCTCTCTCGCTCTCTCTCCTTCTCTCTCTCTCCCCCCTCTCTCTCTATGTCTTCGAACCGCACCTCTCTCTTTGCTCGTCTCTACATTAAGTATAATCTGCAGACACACACACGCATACATGCACACCCACACCCCACATTTAAATACATGCGTGCACGTGCGCGGCGCACGACACACACACACCCACACACACACACACAACTTCTTACGCTCTTACTCATGCACACGCGCACACACATTCACAAACACGCTCGGGCGCACAAACGCACGCAGGGATGCATGCACTCACGCACACACACACACACACCACACACACACACACACACACACACACACACACACACACACACACACAACACACACACACACACAAAACACACACACCGCGCACGCACGCACACACATATACACACACGTGCCCACAAACGCATGCAGGCATGCACGCACTCGCGCATGCACGCACACGGACATGCAGCACATACACACACACGCCCGCGCGCGCGCACAAAAAGTTACAGCAGCGGGATGTGTTTGTTTTTCTGTGAGAAGAATATCAACTCAGCTAATTTACTGTGACATTGATCGACGCACGACATTTCGTTTTTTTTAGAATGCACCCGGGGACTGACTCCCCATGCATTTTCCCCTCCATTTGCTTTGTTGTAAACAGTATTACAACCAAATCCACCCCCACCCCCACCCCCATCCCACTCCAACCTTCTCTGTTCCCTTTCCCCATCTTCACCCCTCCTGCCCTTCCAAAAAAAAGAAAGAAAAGAAAAAGCACCAAAAAAGAAAAGAAAAAAAAAAAGCAATCAGTTGACATCGGACTGTACTATAGCAGCTAAATTTTTGATTGCATTGCAGTGCATATCTTAGACTCTTTTGGGGACTGCGTACTATCATATACATTGGTGCTGCCCCACTGTATTGTAGACCACTTGCAGATTTTATTCCGAACGATATTGTACGATGTATTAAATAGTACACTTAAGGCTGTACTGTAGCACTTTATACTGTTGGCCGTATTGTAAAACTGCACCATTACTATCGCCATCAGAGGGGGGTTTGTATGCGATGTCCCCTGTCGGGTCATATCAGTCAGCACTGAGACGTATCATGGAGAGTAATCGGTAGTGCTGCCTCCCCTCTGGCGGGGGACCTTGTGGCAAATGGATGGTTATAGGTCCCTGTCCACTGGGAGCGGCGACATGACGATTGGGTGGGGCTGATTTATGACGACACTGGGACCTCTGCCGTTGGGACGGAAGAGAAATCACGTCGTACGCACGCACGCCCCGCGTGTGCGCGCGCAACACACACACACACACACACACTCACACATCTATCTATCAAAATCTATATATCATTATTTATTTTTATCATCTTTTTATCAACGCATATATATATATATATATATATATATATATATATATATATCCAAAAGAAAAAAGAACACAAGAACAACAAGCTGTCGTGGTAATAAATGAAATTTTCGGCTTTATTTGCCCTTTCCCCAGCAAATGACATCCTCCATATTATATATATATATATATAATATAATATATATATATATATATATCACGAACAGTATAAAAATGTCCTTTTAAAAATGTCATTTTAAAAAATATATATATATATATATATATATATATATATATATATATAACAAACCCAATAAATTCCATGGATAAGTACCGAGCAAACCCTTCAGCAACTTACAGAGCAGCTTGGTGTTGCAATGATTGCAAGAAATATTTAAATATAAACAAAGCTTGCTCTTTTGTCTTAGATTGAAGAAATAGGGGGAGATAAGCATTCATATTTGCAGTGGTAGATAATTCTGCCTAACTAACAGAATTAACAGTATGTGCCTTGAGTGGGTGAATGGGGAAAATAAAATAAATGCTTCTCAAAATGACTTCGGCAAACTTATAGTCTCCAAAGGGGGGGACAATCTCCAAAAAGGGAGGGAAATTCACTGACATATAACTCCTGGCCAGATACTGATATTTCGAAACCTGATTGTTTCTCCTCAGTGACCGCGGAAAGTGGTAATTTGACCCTCTGCCCTTTCGGTTTTTTTAAGAAAAGGGGGGCTTTTTAAACCCAGAAAAGGCTGGTGTGCA
>JAFLJL010006065.1:0-12320 GCA_018398815.1 Conus ventricosus | reverse complement strand
GGGGCAAAGGCCCGGGCCCTTTTGCGGGGCCAGAACAACAAAACCAACAGGCCCCCCCCCCCTACACCCACCACCAACACACCCCCACACACACCACACACCCCACACAAAAAACAAAAAAAACACAAAAATCACACCCCACCCCCCCACAAAACACACACAAAAACCCACCCCAAAACAAAAAAACAAACCCCAAAACCCCAAAAACCCAACACCCCCACCCACCACACACCCCACCCCAACACACACACACACACACACACCACACACACCACACACACACACACACAAAAACCCCACACCCACACACCCCACCCCCAACCCACAACAACACTCACAAACAAAACAAAAAACACCCCACATGCCAACCGAGGCCGCAACCACCCCCAAAACACACCCCACGAAAAACACAAATAAACACAAACCCCTACACACAACCATCCCACACAAAAACACACACACACACACACAACACACCACACACACACACACACACCCACACAAAACACACACTACCGCCCACCCCCACACACACACACACACACAAACACCCCACACACACACCCCCCACACACAACCCCCCCCCCAACACACACACACACAAAACAAAACAACACACACACACAACACACCCCCACACACACACTCCTCTTCCTGAAACAGATGATTTTTTAAAACAATGCGTCTGACTAACAAAAACGAAAATTTGGAAAAGCAATGCGAATTCGGGGAAAAATTAAAGACAAACAACCTTTTTCCATGGAAAAAAAAACCCCCAAAACCCCCAAAAACCAAACCTTGAAAAATCCCCAAATTAGGTAAGGGAGTTGGGGGCTTTTTCTTTTTTTTAAATGTTTTACAACGCTCATCTTCACACCCGAGAATTTTGGTTACGGGGGTCGGGAAACCCCCAAAAGGTATGAAGCAAAAGAAAGGGCCTCTGTCTTGTCGTCCTTCCCTTCTTCTTCCCCCACCCCTCTCCCCTCTCTCCTCCCCCTCTCCTCCCCCGCTCTCTCTCCTTCTCCCTCTCTCCCCCCAAAACACACACACACACAAAAAACCACACACACACCCACACACACGCACCACGCACCCCACACCACACACACACACACCACACACACACCCACCCACACACACACACACACACACACACAATCACGCGCTCTCCCCTTTTAAAACACCACCCAAAAACACACACACCCCACACACACACACACACCCCCACCACACAAAAAAACACCACACACACCACACACCCCACCCCAAACACACACAAAACAAACCACACGCACACACACACACACACACAACCACACACACACACACACACACACACAACAACCACTCACACGCACGCACCGCACACGCATGTCCGCCCCACACACCGACCACCCCAAAACCAAAACACACACACACACACACACACTACCAAAAACCACACACACACACACCCCACACACACACCAAAACACCCCGCATAAAACACGCAAAAACACCACGCACGCGCACGCACACACCCCACACACACACACACACACCACACACACACACACACAAAAAAACACACACACACCCCACACAACACACAAAACACCACTACACACAAAACCCCCCCACGCAGGGCCCCACCACGAAACGCACCAGGGCACCCCCCCAAAAGGCACACGCACGCGCGCCCCGCGCCGCCCCAAACACACACACCACACACCAAACACCAAGGGAAAAAGGCCCCAAAGGGGCCGACCACACTTGGGACTTAGGCAGTGGGGCAGACACCCACGTAGCCACGAGACCCTCTTCTTCAGTTTCTCACCCTTTGCCGTGATCATTCTTTTAATCCATCACTTCAAATTTCAGGCGTAGTTTTTTTCCAAAAACTTATGGTTTGGGGGGGGAAATTTTGGACGGGCCGCACCATGACCCTCCTTAAAACTGAAACTAAACCCTCTCTCCCCTCTCCCCCTCCTCTCCCCTCTCTCCCCCCTCCCCTCCTCTCTCTCTCCTCCCCTCCCCTCTCCCCCTTTTTAAAACACATTGTAATGGCATATAAACCCTGTTTTAAAAATTTTTCATTATAAACATGCCATGGGGAAACACTTCCCCGGCCCCCTTTTCATAGGACCCGGGCCTTACTGAAAAAAAATTTTTTGAATCCTGAAATGGTCCCCCTCTCGCCCCCTCCTCTCTCTCCCCCAAACCCCTCTCCCTCTCTCCTCTCCCTCTCCCCCTCCCCTTTCCCCCTCTCCTCTCTCCTCTTCTGTTTGTCGGGCTGTTCTCCTTCTTTCCCTCTCTCTTTCTCCTCTCTCCCCCCTCTCTTCTCTCCCCTCTCTCTCTCTCCTCTCTCTCTCTCTCTCTGACATTGTGTGTTTTGTTTTGGTTGGGTGTGTGTGTTGTGTTGTGTGGTGTTTTGTGTGGGTGTGTGGGGTCTAATGTTGTTCCCGTTTTTAAATTTTAAAAACTTTTTTCCCTCTTAAATGTTTTCAGAGGGATTTTTTACTATGGGGTGTTTTTGTGTGGGGTGTGTGTGTTTTTGTGTTGGGGGGTGTTGTTTTTGGAGGTGTGTGTTGGGCGGGCCGCGGGGCACTGTGTATTTGCATGCGTGAGGGGCCCGGCGTTTTTGGTGTGTGTTTGTTGGTGTTTGTGGTGTTGTGTGGGTTTTGTGTGTGTGGGTTTTAAGTAATTTCTTTTTGGTATTTTTTGTTAAAATTAAAGATAAATTCGTCCCGGGAGGGCGTGATAAATTGGGGCATAACGAATAAAGCAAAGCAAACCTATTTTATTGTTTTGGTAAAATCTTGGTCGTTTCTTTTAAAGGAAATATTAAAACCACCTTTGGGACCTTTTAATTTCTTGGAAATCTAAAAAGGTGACGTGCCCAAAAGATTTTCCCCCACACAACTGTAACTTTTTTGCGGTATTGGTTGGAAGGGGAATTTTTAAAACCCCCAATATGATTACCCCCTCTCTCGAGGGCGTATTTTCAAATTTGTCCAACTAAATCTTGGATGGTGTCTTTTGGTTGGGTTATACAGTTGTGAAAATTTTGGGCGGTCCGGCGGCAAAGTCCCTTAAAAACTTTTTAAAGGGATGCCTAAAATTAAAGTAAAACTTTCTGATAGGTCGGGCGGAATGTTCAAGTAGTCTTCCCTTTCAATAGTCCCGACTGCTTCTCATTTGTTAAAAATTTCCACGGGGGAAAGGAAACCCAAAACAGAAAGTCACATTTTTTCCCTTTTAAACCAAAGGGGAAAATGTGCCGTAAAAAATTTCTGAAACATCCACAGCGAATTTTTTGGTTTTTAAAAGACGGAAGGAAAAAAGGGGTTACTTTTAAGTCACTGCACAAAAAATTGAAAATTTCATGGAAAAAATTTAAAAATTACTTTGGGGACTTTTAAAATAAAACTAATTCTGCAGCAAATTTTACAAATAAACCCGTTTTTCAAGATCATTTTTTTTAATTTTAAATTTTTTGGGTTTTTTTATAAAAGTTTTTTTGGGGTTTTTTTTCCCCTTTGTTCTTTTTGGGTTTTTCCTTTTGGGATTAACCACAGGGATTTTTTTTTTTTTTTTTTTTTAAAATTTTGGGGGGGGGGGGGGGGGGGAGGGGGGGGGGGGGGGTTTTTTTTTTTTTTTTTTTTTTTTTTGGGGGGTTTTTTTTTTTTTGGGGTTTGGGTTTTTTTTGGGTTTTTTTTTGGTTTTTGGTTTTGGGGGGTTTTTGGGGGTTTTGGTTTGTTTTTCCCTTTGGGTTTGGTTGGGGGGGGTTGGGGGTTTTGTGGGGGTTTGGGGTTTTGGTGTGGGGGGTTTGGGTTTGGTGTGTGGGGTTGGGGTGGGTTTTTGTGTTGTTTGGTGGTGTGTGGGGTGTTGGGTGTGGGGTGTGTGGGTGGGGGGGTTTGGGGGTGTTTGGGGTGTGTGTTGTGTGGGTGGTGGGGGGGGGGTTTTGGGGGTGGGGGGGTTTTTTGGGGGTGGGGGGGGGGTTTTGGGTTTTGGTGGGGGTTTGGGGGATTGGGGTTAAATTTTTTAATTTTTTTGGTTTTTATTTTGAAAAAAGGAGAGGAAAAAAAAAAAGAAAAAAAAAAAGGAGGAGAAAAGACGGGAGAGAGGGGGAAAAAGGGGAAAGAAAAGGAAAAGGAGAGAAAAAAAAGGGGAAAAAGAGGAGGGGAAAAAGAGAGGGAAATGTAGATAATAAAAAATAAAAAAAAGATGGGGGTGGGGTTTTTCTATCAGAATACCTGCTGAAATTTAAAAGGCAGTTTATGGGGGGGTTTTAAGGGTTCATTACGAAAAGGGTTTGAATATTTTTTAAATTTTGGGGTTAAAGATTATTACCAAAATTTAAGAGAAACAAAATAAAACAAATAAACATTTAAATAAAAAAAAAATCACAGAAACGTTTTTGGGGAAAATTTTAAACATTTAAAGGGGGAAAAAAAACCCCCCCAAAATTGAAACAATAAAAAAACCCCTCTTTCCCCCTTCCCGGAAAATAAAACTCCCCCTCATCTTACTCTCCTCTCCCCTCTATCGTTCTCTTCTTTCTTATTTTCCCCCCCTACTCTCCCCACCCCCTTTCCTCTCTCTCTCCCTTTTCCCCCTTCTTTTTTGAGAAAGTTTCTTCAAGGAACCTAAATTGTTCAAAAAACATCTGAAAAGGGGTTTCAAAATTTTACATCCCACATGGGAAGGGGCAAAACGGCTGCGGCTTAATACTACCACGACAGTGCAAACCTGTAAAAAGGGAACCCTCAACAAGAAGGAAAGGTCTTCGTTAAACCCCCACGTAAAACAAGGATTTTGCAAAAGTAGCTTCCCTCCCCCTTTACCCAATGAATCTCCGGGGTTTTTAAACGATTTCAGTCCCCCCGACAGCACGCCCCTTTTGTCAGACAACGCCCTCTTCACGAGTTAAACACGAAGAAAATTGAAGGAAACTTCAAATTCATTTGACTCCCAAACCACACCATCCTTAAAGGGGATTTTTTTCAATCGCCGCCATGTCGGGGGAAATCTTTTTTTTCTTTTTTTCCCTCGGGAAGGGCTTTAAATTTTTTCGGGCAATCCCGGGACAAAAACCCAAATTTGGGGAAAGGTTTACTAGCAAAAATTACGTTACGTGTGTGTTTGGGGGTTTTGGGGGGTTGTTTTGGTGGGGGTGTGTTTTTGTGTGTGGGTTGTGGGGGTTTTGTGTTTTGGTGTGGTGCGCGCGCGGGGGTTTTGGGTTTTTGGCGTGTTTTGGGGTGTGTGTTGGTTGTTGTTTTGGGGGTGTGGGGGTGGGGGTTGGGGTGGTGGTGGTGTTGGGGGTGGGGTGTCGGGCGTGTTTTTTGGGGGTGTGTGGGTTGTGGGGTGTTTTTGGTGTGTGTGTTGGGTGTGTGTTTTTGGGGTGTTTTTAAATTTTTTTTTAGCATGGTTTTAAAAAAACAATTATTTGACTACGTTTTATTTTTGGGGGGCCCTCATTTAGATTGTCATAAAGGGGCTTAAAAGACACAGTAATTATACTCACAGAAAAAAAAAAAATATCGAAAAATTTGAACAATCACTCCTATTCATGCATAGATGTTCATCCTTCTTATTCCCTGCACGGAGTTATAAAGTTACCCCAGTGTCGCATCCTTTGATTTACCCACTTTTTCTGGTATCTCTCTACGTAGAGTTTTTCTTTTAGTATACACCATCCACATCACCTCTTAATATCCCTAGCATCAAAGACAGTCAAATATTGTCGGCCAGCTAGACGTTTGGTTGACTCCTATCAGCCTCAATTGATTCAGGGATAATGGTCCTCTTCCTGCAGGAAAAGAAATGCTATTGTCACTGGCCGCTGGTCGAAGAGCCTGAGAGAGTCCACAATGGCGAGAAGAAAGAGGGTAATAATTAGCTTCATTCTGTGAACCATCAAGTGTTGGGACGAAAGATCATAATTGGCAGTCACTTTGCCTGTTCTTTTCCGTGGTTTATGAGAAGGAAGAAGATGGACGTTGATTAAGAAACAAGACAAAATATGCCATTTATTTCAGAAAAGAGAGAGAGAGAAGAGAGAGAGAGAGGAGAGAGGAGAGAGAGAGAGAGAGAGAGTTTTTTTTTCAATGTCGTTCCTGACCCATGTTACCTGAGCTACGGGGTTGTTAGGCTAAGGCTTTTTTAAAATCCACTTAACTGGAAGATTTCTCCTGCCAAATGGGGTTACGCTAACTAGGCCTTCACGCACACAGTTTTGTTTATTTGCATTGGACGGACCAACACTCTTTAGTTTTGCAGAACATGCGATTGGATGTCCAAGATACTTTTCCATAATTAGTAACATTTACGATTGACTTTGTCAGTGTGTGTGTGTGTGTGTGTGTGTGTGTGTTGTGGTGTGTGTGTGTGTGTGTGTGTGTGTGTGTGTGTGTGTGGTTGCGTGCGTGCGTGCGTGCGTGCGTGCGTGCGTGCGTGCGTGCGTGTTGTGTTTGTGTGTGTGTGTGTGTGTGTGTATGTGTGTGTGCACGCGCGCGCGTGCGGATATGTGTTGTGTGTGTGTGTGTTGTGTGGTGTGGTGTGTGTGTGTGTGTGTGTGCGTGCGTGCGTGCGTGGGGGTGTGGTGTGTGTGTGTTGTGTGTGTGTGTGTGTGTGTGTGTGTGTGTGTGTGGTGTGTGTGTGTGTGTGTGTGTGTGTGTGTTGTTGTTGTTCTTCGATTTAACGTCTTTCACTTTAAAGTGATATTAGACAGGAAATGAGTGTTTACTTGTATATGTGTATGAGTGTGTAGTATGCATGCGTGCTTGTGTGTGTGTGTGTGTGTGTGTGTGTGTGTGTGTGTGTGTGTGTGTGTGTGTGTGTGTGTGTGTGTGTGTGTGTGTGTGTGTGTGTGTGTGCGCGCGCGCCGCATGTGTGTGGCGCGCTTGTGTGTGTGCGCCTGTGTGCGTGTTAAATATTAGTGGAAATACTACATAAGAACAATCCTTAGCAAAAATCAACATTAACAAATCAAACTGCAACAGTCAAAACAAACAGTCTAAAATACGCAGAAATCATAAAAACGAGCCGACTGGACTTATCATTAAGTTCTGAACAAAGTTCAAAAGAAATACAGGTTCTTGGAAAAAGCATTTAGATTCATCTTTTCTGAATTTGGATAGAGCTGATTCAAAATAAGGACCAAAGTACAAAATATGTGTTGTTGAAACAACTAGCAACAGCCCCGCATAACACATTGGACTTTTTTCCATGAACTTGGTTTTAAGAAGCGTTTTAACCTAAGTCTGTAAAATAGTGAAACAATTTTTTTGCGGTGTTTTGGGTGTTTATTGACATTTTTTGAAAAAAATATATAATTTTAAATTAATTTGAATTCTGTTTGAAAAATTTTGTGATCGAGCCGTTTAAACAACACCTTATTGAAGAATTAGGCTTATGTATTTTGGGATCCATTACTTTATATATCTTTTCAAAATTTTCAAAAGAAGCTTTTTGTAATAAAGGTATCCCTCTTGTAAACTTAAAAGAATGGGAATATCCTTGGATTTTAAAAGATTTTTTGCACCCCCCGGGAAGCTGTACGATCAGCCCATTCATTTCCAGATATTGAACAATGAGATGGGATCCAAACAAAAATCAACTGCGATGCCCCTTGATAATAAGAAAAATGAATAAGTTACTTTAATTTCTGTGATGACTTCAGCCCGGTTTTTCGGATTTGTTGATTCTAAAGCTTGGAGAACTGTTTTTAGAGACTACACAAAGATTTGCACCATAGAAATTGAATGGTGTATCAATGGCATACTGAATAGCCATTAAACTGCTATTAATCAGCTTTTGAAAATGGAGAAACCTTACCCAAGGTAAAAAGATTTCTCAATTTTTTAAAGTGGGGATAACAAAACCACAGCCTCCCTGATTGTCTAATAAAGAACCATAAGTGAAGATTTTTAGATGTTTGGGATAAAATCATTCATATGGGATCTAGCTTCATATGCAAGAACATTAAAGTTATCAAACTTGGACAATTGTGTAAAGTTATAGTCAAACTTCGCCTTAAAAAGCTCCCAGTTTGGGATGGGACTTATTGGAAAACGCACAGCTAATTTCTTTTGATCATGTTTAATTTTGTCAATGTTTAGAAGAAATGTAAAATAGTTTTATTAGATCGGATACGTTTTGCACGCTTAGGAAAATGAATATCGGACCTAATTTCAAGTTCCATTTGGTTTTGAATTTTTGAATGGTAGAGCATCTTAAAATGAATTTTAAAGCACAGGCTAATTTTCGCTGATCATCAAGAGGCAAACACCTGCTTCATGGTAAGATCCTATAAAGGAACCATGAAAATGGAACGCCAAGGGCTATTCTATATGTTTACAATTTTATGCTCCGCAGTTTTTTCAATAGATATTTTGGAGCACTAAAGAAAACCTCTTGTGCATACGACAATTTAGATCTAACTAAAGCAGAGGACAAATGAATTAATGTATTTGTGTCTTGACCCCAGCTTTGTTTGCTTATGACTTTTAAAAGGGTTCAATGACTTTCTTGCTTGATTTACAGCATGTTCAAAATGCAGATTCAAGAGAGCTTAGACGTTATTTTAACACCAAGAAATTTAATATTTGAAGCGTATTTAAGTGTGATGTTGTTAACTTTGAATTCTGGGGCATTGTGAACATATCCCTTGCGTCAAATAGCATAAGTGAAAATTTTTGAGGTGATAAGCTTAAACCATTTTCAGACATATACATAGCAATATTATCTAGATCAAAAATTGTAATCTCTTTTTATAAAAATTTATAGACCTTTTTGATGCTTTCTTTTTTAAAGTAACATTCATCCACAAAACAGATATCATCGGCATACGGATGAAATTACTTTTTGGGAAAATAGATATTGGTAATCGTAAGTTGGGATATTAAATAGAATAGGAGCAATAACAGAGCCTTTGAGGGATACCCATACAAGAAATCTTTTAGAGGAATAATGTGACCGATTCTTGTTTGGATGCTTCTGTTCGTCAAGAATGTTTAACATAGTATAGATAGACCAGAAGCCCAATCGTTTTTTAACTTGTATAGAAAATCGTTCATGCCAAACCTGATCGTATGCCTTATTTATATCAAAGAATGTGGCAAGAACATTTTGTCTTTTGGCAAATTGTTGTTTGATTTGAGTTGTTAATTTTCACTAAATGATCAATGGTTGATCTGCCTTTTCTGAAGCCCCCTTTGGGTTTACAGGGATAATCCCAGTTTTCGCAGTGATAAGACAATCGATTTAAAACAATTTGCTCCATTAATTTGCCTACGTGAGACGCAGAGAGATAGGTCTATAACTATTCACATCGTGTAATGGTTGCCCTGTTTTAAAATAGGGACGTAATTGAATCTCCAATGGATGGGATGTACCTTCAATCCAGCATTTTACTAATAATTCCGTGTAAAAATAACAAAACGTTGTCTGGAAGATGTTTTATCAACTCATTGGAAATGGCATCCAGACCAACAAAGTTTTCTTGGTCTTAGGTAATGAACAGATAGCAAGACAGTAATTCTTGGAAAGTAATTTTCAGCATTCAAGTAGTGATCATTTTTTTTTTCAGGGGCATTGTAATAGTCATTTGTGATTGATTTTCCCCCAAAGTTCTGCATTTGTCTGATTGTCTATTGTAAGAGCTATTTTTTTACAAAGGTGTCAGCAAATGCCTCAGCTTTTTGATAAATTTTGAAGGAAATTGTTCATCACCTAGAATAACTGGATATTCTGGTAGATGAATCCCATTTCTCATTTCATGGATCTTTTTTTCCAAAATTTTACTTTATCTTTAAAGGTCACTTATTTCATTAAAACAAAACGTTTACCAAAGTTGCTTTTAGCACTTTCTATAACTCTGTTTTTTTGGTTTTTAGCAGATTTGACAGAAAAACTGCCTTTCACTTTTTTAACTTAGCATACGAATTTTAAAAGGGTGTTCTTGTTTTGTCTACAGCATTTTTACATGAATCTGTCCACCAATACTCTACCAACGTGTTTCGAAGAGTTTGAAACATTTTAAATTTTGGGCATTGCTTTGCCTGCAGCATTTTAAAAAATGCCTCTGTAAAATGGTATACACAGATTCTGATTTATTTAAAAAGAACTAACATCGTTTAAAAACTTAGAAAAGATTCAAATTTGGCCCAGTCAGCTCGTTTATAATCAAATTTAGAAATTTTATCCTTTACATCATTGGCTTAACTTCAAATCCTCTAAAAGTAAGGATAATAGGAATATGGTCACTTCCCAAAGTGTTATCGTGTAATTGCCCCTTGCAGCTAGGAACTAACTTTGGAGAGAAAGAGTTTAGATCAATTGCTGATGGTTTGTGGCTGGGAACATCAGGCAGTCTTGTAACACTTCCGTCATTTGAAAGAAAAGTGGGAGAATCTGAAATATTCTCCCCAAGCGATTAGAGGTTACCCTTTTACGCAAGATAGATCCAAAAAGGAGCATGTTCATTAAAGTCCCCCGCATTAACCATTTATCATTTGTAGTATTCAGCGAACGTAGCCAGTCAGAATTGCAATCAATAATACCTTTTGGGAAATACACTGAAACGATATTCAAAACTAACGATTTGTCGAATCGGACACAAGAAAAACAAGTTTGTTGTGTCATTTGGTTTCAGGCGATTGGTTGGATGGTAAAATAATTGGTCATTAAAATAAATGGCCACAGAAATTTTCGCAGCACAATCACTTTTTTGGCACCCCTGGTGGATAGAAGAAATGGTTTCCCAAACGTGGCAAGTCCTTCTTTGTCCCCATTTAGAGATTGGGAAAGGGTGATGACCATATAAGTGTTGTTCTCAAGTTTCGTTGCAGGTGTATTAAAATTGTGTAGTGATTGACGGCAATTCCCTTGTAGGATACTAATATTTGTCTTTTTTTCCATCAAAAAGTTATAAAGAAGAATAATAAAGACCCCAGAAGAAAACTGCAAATAAAACAAAGCACAGTAATAGCCTATTAAATGAAAATAGACACTTTGCAAAAACCAAAAAAAATGAAAATCAGTATGGCAATACCTAAAATCTATCAACAGGACAGTGACCCAATAATATTATACAATTAATGCGTGACTATGAAAATGGCAGCCTTAAACAATCCAACAGAAATACGTAGACAGAAACTTTCACTGGGCTCGATAATTTTTACAGGAAATCTCGTCCCGATGTTCCCTGCGCAGCAAGAAAGAGTTCCTCCTGCCTTGGTTTATGTGGACGGGGTGGGTTTCCCTGGGACGACGAGAGCTGTAGCGATGACCGGGTTGTCTTTTCTTTCTTTCCCGTACATGTAATGAAGAATGACGACAAGGTTGCCTGCAAACACGCTGAGACCCCTTTCTGAGGGATGGATTAAGTCCCACATGTACTGATGTTGTTGGTGATGTTTTTCGTGGGAAAACAAACGACACGTTATTTTGACCGGAAAGATTACAATGTTATTTCGTCATTAAAGATTTCTCTTTTGATGTTTAGCTTTTTATCCTAGTTGGGGCGACCTTGTAACAACAATTCGAGTTTGAGGATAATGCTTTTGTAATTCTTTGACGAGGTTGATGAAAGTAGATGCCTTTCTTTTGGATCAGATGTGTCTTTGAGATCATTTACCCCAACATGAAGCACAGACACGTCTTTCATTGTCGATAGACTCAGACAGTAAAACCTTCTTGCATTGATCAATGGTGTCGTTTTCTTTTTCTTGATTACAGTCCATAAGCTGCACCCAGCCTTTGAGCGGAATATTTCCGTTTAGCAAACCGAGTCGTGCAATACAACAACTTCGGGTAAATCTGTGGAACCTCTAGATTGCAATGAATGTGAAGAAAGTTCGTGTTTTTGCTGGGATCTTTGTTTCTTTGTTTGCTTGTACATGTAAGGGGTTAATTTGGTCTTGTTCTGAATGTTCTTTTCCCCATCCATCCCCGTTAGCGTCATTTTTTATTTGCGTCATCATTTTTAACGTCATCAGATGCCGTGGAAACCCTTCATTGCAGACCTTTTAGCTTTGGCGTTTGACAATGTCCGATACGTCGGCCCCCCCACCGTGCTCATCCGTGACATGGTCTGAGACGAGTGTGGGGTGTGTGCGTGTGCGTGCGTGTGTGCGCGCGCGCGTGTGTGTGTGTGTGTGTGTGTGTGTGTGTGTGTGTGTGTGTGTGTGTTGTGTGTGTGTGTGTGTGCGTGTGTAAAACTGCATTTGTCCATGTGTGTTTGTACATGTTCATGTCTGTGTATCTTTGTGTGCCTCTCCTCTCTCTCCTCTTCTCCTTCTCCTCTCTTCTCTCTCTCTCTCTCTCTCCTCTCTCTC
>JAFLJL010006064.1:2500-12275 GCA_018398815.1 Conus ventricosus | reverse complement strand
TTTTTTTTTTTTGGGGGGGGTTTCGGGGGATTTTAATTTTTTTGGAATTCTAAGCTATTTCCCAAAATTAGTCCTGCTGGATTAGGGGCGAAGCTGTGAAAACATCCTAACACAGTGTTAACATCGTGAGGCCCTTTTATCATTCTAAAAGTTTCTCAGTGGAGCGGTTGACTCATAGCCCATCCATACAGATTGTTGGCGTCTAAGTACATTAGATAGTTGGATGGTTTAGTTTGGTCATAATCGTCTAAATACTTGTTGTTGGCTTTACAGTAAGGATGTGAGGCCATGCTAATACCTCCCCTCAGCCCGTCTTCAATCATCTGAAGTGTTGTAGATCAGATATTAAGTCAATCTGAATGTTTTGTAAGATTTTAAGAAGGCGTCCCAAGATAACCCTGGCGCAGAGATGTAATGTGATGAGTCTAAGTTGTAATGTTTCATGCATGTAGATCTGTAATTCTGAAAGACGTCTGCCAATAAACACACGTCAGCCAATAAATATTGATCGTGATAGTCGCCCATTGTTTCACAGTGTAATTCTGTCCAGGCTTTCTGGGCGTATTCATAGTCAGAGTCAGTTATGTCTTTGCCTCTAAGACTAGAAAAGAAAGCGCCTTTAGGAGGAAGTGAGTCTTCATCAAACCTGTCCCACGAGTTCATGTATTCATAAGGATAAACGCCTTTATGCACTAAAGATGGGTCAAAATATTGTTTAGTGATTGGAAAGTCTTGTAGAGACCCCGCTAACTTATCCAAACTAGCCATCAGATGTTGGGCAGAGTCATAAAAGGATAAAGAGTCAAGAATAAAAGTCATGTACTTTTCTGAAGACTGTGCAATGCAGGTAACCCTCTTATATTCAGAAGTCACTGCTTGCATGATAAAATGAGAATCGTAGCCTCGTAAGTTTATGAAAGAAGATAGGCAGTTTCCATGTCTTAGGGTCAACCTTAAGTTGAAGATTACAATTGTTGTGCGCTGCCCCTCTGAATTTTCCAGTAATGTGATCGTGGTCTCTTACTGCGTTACCTAATAATTCTTTATTGCAAATCCAGCAGTGTGTAGATGAATCATAAAGTTCTTGGGCTTCAGGAGTCATAACAATGTCTGAAAGATTTAGTTGGTTGGATAACTGATTGCGAAGTTGTTTCATCTGCTCTAAAAATCTGCTAGCTGCGTCGGAGTCTCTGTAAATCTCTGGTGTGTGTGAGCCCCGTCTGACCTAACAACAATAAACGCATAAGAACAGATCTGATGGTGAGTTAATAAGGTTGTTTTTTGTTCTTGCTGTTGTGGGCCGTAGTACTGTGGCAAGAGCGATTCAAAGTCAGCATAAACCACGTACGGAATCATCTGCATTTTGTGTATATTCTTAAAACTAACTTTAGACCCTGGTTTAGGTGTGAGGAGTTTGGTTTCGCAGTCTACAAAACTTTTACAATGAGTTCTATGACTGGCAGCTGCTTCTATAGTTGGGATTCTGACCAAACACCTTCTACAAAGCCCTTGCTTAGCATGATCCTTTGATGTAAAAACCATAAGTCTGCTTATTGTTCTGATTAATACATGATGGCTCTTAGGACCGTCTGCAAACAGATCAAGTCTACATGTTTGTTAAGCAGGTTCGCCTAAAGTAGGGGCGTTGGGAGAAATCCTTAGAGGCACTAGATTGTCTACTACAGACCATGTGTATACGTTTACGGTGATTGGTTTGTTTTGCTCTTCAAACTGAAATATACTTTCTATACTCACTGGAAGGTTATGTTATTAAAGTTCAGCTCTTGTTTGTACTGTTCATAATTGGAAACTCTGTTTGCATGATTTCTGACAGGATGTAAATGCGCTAAAACACACCACATAAAACACATGCTATCAGAATTATGTATGTTTAAGACTGCTCGTTTTAACTCTAACTCTTTTGGGAGAGGAAGGTAAGAATTGCCAACTATAGGATAGAACTTTGTTTGTCTTAATTTGATTTCAAGGACTGTTCCTTCAGACCATCCAGAACCCCTTAACTTGCCTCCTCACTGCATGGTTAAACTGTGTAAGCATGTAATCAGCCCAGTTAGAGTTAAAGTCGTGATAGCTGATTACTTCTTTCTGTTTAGTTGAAATCCAGACTTCCATGTTACTATCATCAGGCGTTATATAGTCAATCAGAACTGCCAACAACACTTTTACTGGCGGTTCCATCTGAAGAGACTCTGGGATTTTAGAGATGGCGTGTGCCACGCTTTCATGAACGTTTGTAGGGTTAATAATATTCATGTCTAAATTCACTAAACGTATCGCGTAATTGTTTTTTTTCAATATCAAATATTTCTTCCATCGTATATATTTTCTGTCCTCAAATTTTATTTGGGGGGTCGTCTTTTTTTTAAAAGCCACAATATTTACGTAAATTAAAAAAATAAATGTAAATAAAAGAATAAAACAGCTTTTTATTCTTCACCCAATGTCGAAACATTCAAGACCAAAAAACCTTAAATAACCCTGCTAATTTTTTAGCTTTTCTAAATCACTACAGTCAATTTACACTTTGATTGCTTGAAAAAATTTCATAATCTTTTTTATTTTGGGGCATACATTTCCAAAACCAATTCACAAAAATAAATTTTTTAAATAATTTCTTGTTTCGTCAAAATAGTTCATTAAAATTTCTTTAAATCGTTCACTAGTTCAGTACCCCTTTTTTTAATCTAAAAAAAATAAAAATAATTGTAAATTCGCTGTTATTAGGGCCTTTTCTAATCGCAAACCTGACCTTCATAAAGCAAATAATACCCCTTTAGGGGTGTAAAAAACAGTCAAAATTAGCATCTTCAGGACCATATAATCAACTAATAGGGAAAATAATTTTTATGCCGGGTTTTGGGCCAAGAATCTGGTTTTTCACTGATGGCAACTCACGTTTCTCGAATCTTTATTGTTTAAAAAATTTAGAAATTGATTCTTTTTTTTTTTTTAAAACTTCTTCTCACCCTTTCCCAATCCAACTCTAAAGCAATCGTAAGTTTTTTAAGTCTTCGGGCTTATTTTTAACCCAAATAAATCAAAATTTAAAAAAAAAAAAATTAAAATTAATTATTTCTTGAAAATTCAGCTCTTTTTCAAGTCTTTTTAATCGTAAAACCTAATCTTCTTAAAGTAAATAGTACTTCTTCGGGGCTGTGAGAAAAAGTCAATCAACATCTTCACGACCCTATAATAAGAAAAAATAGTAAAACTTTTTTGCCAGGGGGCCCAAAAAAAGGTATTTCACTGATGGCCGGTTCAGCTTTCCCGTATTTTTTTATGTTTAAAAAAGATTATAATTGTTTCTTCAAACTTGTTTTTTAAATCTTCTCTCTAGCCTTCCAATCCAACTCGAAAATTTAAATTAGTAAGCTCTCTAAAAAACTACTTCGGCTTTTTTTTTAAACCCCAAAATAAAATCAAAATTTAAAAAATTTTTTATCGTTTCTCTCTCCCTCTTCCTCCCACTCTCTGTCTGTCTGTCACTCTTTTCACACCGCGCACCAAACAAACAACAAACACACACACAATAGATGGGAGGTCTTGCGGGGGAAAAGTGGAGAGGTTTTTTGTTTTTCACATTGGCGATCGAGAGGGCCACTAAAATCACTACGATCCTAATCAATAACACAAATCATTCAAAGTTCTTCAGGGGGCCGCCTGAATAGGCACCTAAAAGTCAAAAAGGTCAAGCACGTAGAAATATAACAGGGTCAAAGCGCTGAAGCGAAGCGTTTAGCAGGTAATCAAAGACACAAACGTCATTTCACTCTATAACAAAATCGTGGGGAGGGGTGACAAAGTCAGCACTATTGACCTTTTACCCCTCCAGGTGGACTCTTTCAACCATGACTTTACCTTTTTACCCTCCAGGGTGGAGACTCTGTTTAAAAACCCTGACTGTTTACCTTTTACCTCTCCAGGGGGGAGAGCTCTGTTTAACCATGACTGTTGACCTTTTACCCCCAAGGTGGGGAGCGGCTTTACAGCCGAGTGTTTCTGTTGGAGGGTCTTGCAGATTGTGTGTGAATTTGTAGTGGTTCTTGCATGGGAAAAGACCAATATTTTCTGTCTCCCCACTCTTTTTAAACATTTCCTTCAAATCTTTTTTCAAGATTTGATTTAAAAAAAAGACGACAGTAAAAAACCTACCCAAAATATGGTTTCGGAGGCGGCCATCTCTCTCAGTTTACATGAAAAAAGGTGAATCCATATTATCCCGCAACCACTCTTCCCCCTTTGATTTGGGAAATCCCTGTTCCCTTTTCTTCCTGAAGCTTTAAAACATAATTCCCCGAAGAAACCTACTGAAGGTTAAACACATGCGGTTCCTCCTGTCTTTTATTTTGCCTGTATCCTTCCTTCAGTTTTAATAGCAGTGGAGAAAACAGTATTGCCCCCCGGGGTAAAAAAAAACTTCTTTTTAAGTTTTACTCACACAACCCTTTTGATTGAAGTAATATGGGGTTCCTGGGGACATTTTTACCTTTCCCCCCTTTTTCCCCGTCCCCCTAAAGATGACAGTTTTCTTTTGGTTGGGGAGGGAAAACTAGGTGTTTCCTACTTTTTGAGGTCCCTTTTTCCCTTTTCATTCTATTCAATACTCAAACCCTAATTTGTTATGATGAAATAATTTCCTCAATGATACCAAGTTTTTTCTTCACTCCCTCTTTGCTGAGCCATGCCCTTTAGAAAGTATTAAAATATTGATTTTGAGGAAATTAAAAGTTTTTTGAGTGCACTTTTGGATTCAAAAAAAATTTTTCCCGCTAACTCTTGAGAAAAAGACCCCTGTAAATCTCCCTAATTCGAGGAAATAAAATTGCGACATGAAAAACCACAAGTCTTCCCCCGAATCACAGAAATCACACACACCCCACAGCACACCCTCCCTCAAAACTTAAAAAGTGAATGGCCCGGCGAAGCCCGTCGCTAACCCAAACAACCCCTTGAAAAAGTAGCATTGGTTAAAAAGATCCACCCCCTTTTTTATATTTTTTGCTTCAAGGTTCCACTTTAAAAACCTCTTCGGCACCAAAGAAAATGGTAGGCACGTTGCTTGCTTCCAAAATTAACTCCCCTTTGGCGGTTTGGGAAACGAAACAAAGCCTCGTTTTTAAAAGCGTCCACCATCGGCGACCCCCCGCAAAAAACCGGGCTAGCGAGGCTTTGTTAGCGCCCGGGCAGAAATACGTCATCCTCTGCGTTGGTTAACGCGCACACTGACGCCAACAATTAATAATGCAGTATTGCAGGCAGAGGCCCGTGTGAATGCTCCCCCCCAACTGCAACAAACTTTCGTTGCAGTTTTTTGATTAAAAATCGAGCTGGGGGTTAGACTGTAAACCCCATTCGAGCGGGGGTTTTGCGTAAACCCCTATAAACCCTTAGATTTTTATGTTCTCGGAGAGAATGTAAATAGTTGGTTCCATTACCCATTTTTTATTCACACAAAAAACCCCCCGTTTTAAATTAGCAATTAGTCAATATTTGGCATTTTTTACATGTTAATCTAATTAAAAACAGGTGAAAATTTTGGGCCCAAAACCGATATTAGGACGGATTTTGTATGTGAAAAGGGGGGTTTTCGGGCAAAATCACTTGGGGGGTTCGTGACGAAATATTTACATCTCTATATATATATATAATTGTCACCGTCGGCGTAGTAAACCGCCGTTCAGTTTTGGGGAGTAATGGTAGTTCAGAAATAGAGAGCTTTGTGCGCGTGTGCAATGTGTATATGTGTGTGTGCGATGTGCTGGAAAAGTTTGGGGGTTTTTTGGTTAAGGGGGAAAGGGTTGGTTGGAGGGTGCAAGGGAAATAAATACACAATTTTCTTGAGTTCCCAAATCTTGACTTGTTAAGGGGATGGAAGCGGGAGGTTTTTTCATTCCCACTGTTCCCCTTTTGTACTTGGGTTCAACCAGAGAAGGTGGGCAGGATATGGGCGTTTTTGGGTGTTGTCAAGTCTGGATTTGTTGTGGTAAATTGCGTGTTATTGCAGAGAAAACAACTAGTCCGTTGGTCCGGCGGTCAGCCTGCGGAGGATACGCTGTTTGACCAACGCTGTTTTGTGTTGTGAGTAGATTTCGCTTGAGTCCGCCCAGGGCGGAATGTGTTGGGGTTTCACTTCGGTCCCTGGTTTTTCGTGGGAGGGACGCGCCTTGTAGTTGGGGCGGCAGCACCGTTAGTCAGCGAGTGACTTCGGTCTAGTTTGCCAGGTCCTCGGGGGGTCTGGTGTGCCCTTGGCCTGTCCCGGGTTCTGTGCGTCTCTGTTGCAGCCACTTCGGCCAGTTGCAGAACGGTGTGGTTGAACGTCTGTCTGTCCGGGTTGGGATTGGTTGGTTCAGGGTGGTGATTTTCGTCATTTGTCTTGTTTATGGCGATTTTGTACGTAGTTTCTCATTTATGTTTAGTTGTATTATGTTTGTTGCGTAACGGGGTTGCGGGTATGATGTCGTTTTGGTTTGGTTGAAATTTCTTGTCACCGTTTGTGTTTTTACCTCTTTTCTGTATATTCTGAAAGTAGTGTACATAGGGGTTTCCCCTGAGTTCGATTGTCCTGTGACGTTTGGCTAAAAATGGGGGTTCGAATAATAACCGTTGATGGAGGGTGATTTTTAAACTTTGGTTTGGTTATTCATGTTAATTTCGGGGGGGTCAGTAGGAAGTAATAGAGTTGCATTTTGTTGGGGACAAGTGTGGTCGGGTCGATTGTTGCGTAATCGTAAAGGGTTGTCTCAACTTCATTGTAAATAGTATATTTTCGTTGAAATTGATTAACGATTTGGGAGTTGCCCTCAAGCATTGGAATGGGTTTAAAACGTCCATGGGGCCGGGCTGATTTGGGGGTTCGAGTGGTTTATACTGGAGTTCGGTCTGAAAATTTTTCAACTTATTTGGGTGTTTTTCACTTTCGTTCGAGTCTTGGTTCTCGACCGGGGTCGGCGGTGCAGACGTATCTGACCCTACATTTTGGGACAGACAGTGGGTCCATATGGTTTTGAAGTGGTTTTGGTTTTTTTTAATAAATGACGGGTTTCCCCATCGGGGTTATGTGTTTGTGAAAAAATAGGGTGGAGAAAGAACTTAGGTTGCAGGGGGAAAATCTCTTTGAATTTTTTAGTCGGAAAAAGGGAAGTAAAGTTTAAGGTGGGGAGCTCACGTTGTTTGGTAAAAAGGAGGATGTGCACATGGTTTGTTGGCTAACAAGGTTAAAAATGGGGTTTTAAACAAGAGATGGCAAGGAGTGGGGTGCGGGGTGGACATTTTGGCGAAAAATCATGGTTATATATGATTTAAATTTACATGCAAAGAGGATGAGAAGGAAGGATTGTGGCTGCGAGCCTTCCTTTTTAATAGAGCTGTGAACCGTTAAAAAATTTATAATTTTTTTTGTTCTTTTGTTGTTGGGTTTTTTTGGTGTGTATTTCTTTTTACAGGTGGAAACGTTTCCTTTGAAATTGCCTTTTTTATTTAATTTTTAATTTTCTAAAGGGGGGCCCGAGCCCGTGTTTGGATTGCTTAGATTGGTTTTATTTTTCCGGGGAAAATGTGCGGTCATAATTTCATATGTAATAGCTAGATTGGGTCAAGGAAATTGTTTTTAAAGCTGTGGTAAGGGTTTTCCCGGGAATGGGGTTTGAAAGGGGTTTTTTTCGGGAAAAATAAGGAGCCCTTTTCCCCGTCAAAGTGGGAGGAAGCAAAGGGGGAAGAAAAGTTTAAGCCATACCCAAATACTATAAAGCCTTTATGCTGGGGAGTAGCAAAATTACAGTATGGCCTACAGTTTTTCACAGGGATCCCGTTTCCCCCTGAGGCTGTGCCAACCCACCGCAGTCCCACTGCCCGTGCTGGCGGTGACGGCGGTTTCCCCTTCCTGCTGCTTTCCCGGGGAGGGGAAACCCCCCAGGGTCGGCGTCTGTGAGGCAGTCCCTCCTCTACCGGGGTTTTCCGGGAGTTCTCCACCACCTTTGCTCTTCCCTGTTTAGGGGGGTCCTGAAGAGGGGCGCTGCACCCAAACCTTCCTCACTCCAAGTCTGGCGGGGGCCCTTCAGAGGAGGAGGGGTCCTTCGAGCCCCCCTCGTCAGAGGGCGTCGGGTAGTTGGGGGTCCCCTGCCAGGTGGGGGAGGAATAGATGCAAAGCCACGGCAGCCCGGGGGGTAGAGTTTCGGGAAGTCGGCCCGCGGGGGGCCAGGTCACGCCGGGTGGGAGGTTTTCGGGGAGAGGTCGGCCCGCGGGGGGCCACGGGGCAGCGCCCGGTGCAATCTTTCCCGGGGGGTGTCAGCCTGTTGAGGGGGGCCATGCAGCGCCGAGGACTGGCCTCGGCCGGGATGGGTTGTCCCATGGTGTGGTAGAAGGGGTGTGCGTTTGGCATAGGGTTAAAGGGGGCTACTACCCCTCCTTTTGGGAGTGTGGGGCCCGCACGTTAGGGTACTTTTTGTTTTCCCCTTTGGGGCGCATGACCTGCGGTGGGTCCCGGGGCAAAAGAAAGGGTGGGGCCGGGGGGGAGGTGTGGGGGTGGGTTTTTAAAATTTGGTCCCTTGGGTTTGTCCTTGTCCCCTGTTGCCACCACGTGTCGGGGTATCTCGCGTCCCTATGTCGCAGTGATATACCGCAACTGGTGCTGTAGCATAGGTTAAGGTTCGCAGGGTCATAGAAGGGTAGTGTGGTCAGTGAAGAAGTGGGATACCGGTGTGTGGTTGTGGATGGACGTGAGTGGTGTCGCCATAGTGTGTATGTGTGAAATAAAGAAGTGCGCATGATTGTAAAGCTGTGTTAGTGTGCTGTGTTGTCTACTCTAGTGTGTGATATATATACAACAAACTAATAGGGGCCGGATAGCTCAGTTGGTAGAGCGCCGGACTCGTGATCCGGGGGTTGCGGGTTCGAATTTCGGTATAGGGGGATTTTTTCCCTGGGAGTTAACATTGGTTCTGACTCCATTCCCCATATAGTCCTTCGAATGAGACTATAAACCGAGGTTCCTTGTGTGAACGCACGCATAACATCTTGCACACACGTAAAAATCCCATCACCAACTTCGGAAGAGAAGGCCAGTTTGGCCGTTGGTATGGATGACACGTGACACATAGCATGCACCTTCCTCGAAGATGGAGTATGGCTGCCTTAATGGCGGGATAAAAAAGGGTCATACACACAAAATCCACTGCCTGGCTATACAGGGAGTGTCCGCAGGAGTATCAGCCTGCGTACGCAGAAAGAAAAAAAAGAACAAACTAATAAATTCCAAGGATAAGTACCGCGCACCGTTCCAGCAACTTACAGAGCAGCTTGGTGTTGCAATGACTGCAAGAAATAAATTTAATTATAAACAAAGCTTGCTCTTATGTCTTCGATTGACGAAATAGGGGAAATAAGCATTGATATCTGCAGTGGTAGATGATTCTGCCTAACTAACAGTAAAGTGCTTGAGTGGGTGAATGGAGAAAAATAAAATAAATGCTTCTAAAAATGAGCCTTCAGCAAGCTTTTAGTCTCCAAGGGAGAGACATCCCCCAATAGAATGGGAAACTCACTAACATATAACTCCTGGTCATATACCGATATTTCGAAACCTTGTTGTTTCTCCTCAGTGACCGCGGAAAGTGGTAATTTGACTCCTCTGCCTTTTCAGTTTTTAAGAATAATGCAATCCCAGAAAAGGCTGGTGTGCAATACCGTATATATTTGTTGGGGTTTTCAAAAAACCAACCAAAGGTGCCACCTAAGAAGCAAAAGAAAATCATGAAAG
>JAFLJL010006063.1:2500-12135 GCA_018398815.1 Conus ventricosus | reverse complement strand
CTCCAGCCGCACCCCCACCTTCACCTACCCTTTCCGAGAGCTCGTTCACGCTCGCTCCCTGTCTAATCCATTTCTGTCGTTACAGGCAGTTCAGTGGGTTGTGTCCTGCATATACTGGTTAGAACAGGCACCACCGAACACCACCTAAGTGACTCGGCAGCCGTGCAGTGCAGTGTCTCCTCTGGTGGGTTGCTTCTAGACGAATCAACACTGACTGTTCCTGTGGATTGTCAGTGCCGGTGCTGTGTTTGGACAATGCAATCAGCTGAGTGCAGTGCCTCTGATGTGGCAGAGAAAATGAGAAGAAGAAAAAACCGTGCACGTGCTACATTATATCTTCTATCCAAGTGCTGTCCCAATCGCTTCAATAGATGCGTGATTTTGCCAACAGGCAGAAACGCACACAGACGCTGGTGCGAGCGTAACCTCTACGGTGGAAGTAACAACAGCCTCATGCTGAGTGAGCACAGCGGGGGCACAGATGGTGAGGACTGCACTGGCACCTGAGGTGCATGCTGGAGGAGAGACCTGTGCATACACAACTCGTGAGAAGGAAGAGATCAACCTCAGCGAACGGGAGGAGGAGATTGGGGGGGGGGGGGGGGGGTGAGGATGTTGACTGAAGAGAGAACAGGCGGAGAGACAGAGCAGAACCCTTTAGTGTCCTGCCAAAGGAGAAACGAAGCGCAGAAAACTCACCACATGTATCAAAGAGAGTAGCGAGAGTCATCCCCACCACCTCATGCCAGCTGAGGTCATGGATCGTTAAGCTTTTGGCTCGTCGCCGTCATTCCTTCATTCAGCCTCTCTCGCTCACATGCGAAGAACAAATCCCCACGGTTACCTACAAAGACGAATCCCCACAGTTACCTACAAAGACGAAACCCCCACGGCTACTTACAAAGAAGAAATCCCCACGGTTACCTACAAAGACAAAATCCGTACAGTTACCTACAAAGACGAAATCCCCACGGTTACCTACAAACACGAAACCCCCACGGTTACTTACAAAGAAGAAATCCCCATGGTTACCTACAAAGATGAAATCCCCACAGTTACCTACAAAGAAGTAATCCCACAGTTACCCACAAAGTAGAAATCCCCATGGTTACCTACAAAATAGAAATCCCCATGGTTACCTACAAAATAGAAATCCCCATGGTTACCTACAAAGAAAAAATCCCCATGGTTACCCACAAAATACAAAATACCCCCCAAGGGGTCGCACACGATATTCAAAAAGTTAAAAGGAATGGCCAGATTCAGGCCCAGGTAACCATAAAATATCTGGGGAAGTTAAAATAGAAAAGTCGTCAATATGCAGATCCAAGACTGTCGTATCAATTTGATTTTAAATGAGACTGCATTTGTGGCAATCTTGATGGCACCCGGCAGTGGTTCCACAGCCTTACAGAACTAGGATAAAATGAATGTAAGTGGCTGTCAATATTTGATGCAGGTATGGCATAACATTGACTGCCACTCCTGGTGCTACTTTTATTCAATACTAGTTGTTCCATTGGGATATCAAATAGTTTAGCTCTGCCTTTGAAGAAGATAATTAAGTTTGATAAAAGCTCTTCTCTCTTCTAAGGGTTTCCATTCTAATTTCCTCATGTTCTTCCTAGTATTTCCCCTTCTCTCCTGTATGTAAAATTATAAACATTTTCCTTGTCTAATTTTCTTTTTAATCTTCAAAGTTCACAGGGCTAAAAGCCTGTAGCCATATTGTTATTTCCTATCTCTACTCTGTTAAGGTGGGAAAAGATCCCAAGGACGAATCTAACCGTTTGAAGGCTTATACAGAATGGTAACAGTTCAAAATAAGGATCAATAAATGGTTTAGCGTATAATTGAAAAAGAAAATCCCATGGTCCATAAAAACTGTGAGGATTGTATTTCAGATATGATAATTTACTCCGAAATAATACACACAGAAAGAAAGAAGATAAGGGAAATAATTCTTTTAGTTTGTAGCTACTTAATACTTCCCCTGATATCGGAAAACGATACCCTCGGCACACGCTCAAGGACCGGTTTGCACCGAGATGTCCAAAAAATCATGTAACAAAGTAAAAGCCTACTTCCGAGCCAGTTTTTCTTTTTTAATTAAACTTACCGTTTCGTAAAGGAAAAAAAGAACTTCTGTATTAGTTTATTTTGTGTATTCATCATAACTTTTTTGGTTATTTATTCAATTATTTGTTTGTTTATTTAAGAATTTATTTATAAATATCTCCGGTGCCGCTCCCGATCAAAGAACTGTACCTGAAAACTTTAAACGTTGACGGAAAACTGCTTCTCATGAACAGCTGTACCGGTCAGCTTTTATTATGTGTTTGATTTCGTTTGTTGATTTAGATTGGGTTATCTGGTTTTGATTTGATCCGGATAGGTTTGGCATGGATTGGTTTTTTTTTACCTTCCACAAACTCGCATATACACAGGCATGAACACTCTCTTTCCTAAAATGTAAAGAAAATCATTTATATAATATATATATATATATTTTAAATATATATATATACACGATTATAAACAAAGCTGTTCTTATGTCTTAGATTGAAGAAATGGGGAGATAAGCATTCATTCTGGGTAAGTTAACAAGTAGTGCTTGAGTGGGTGAATGGGAATAATAAATGCTCGACAGAACACAAAAGGGAATCATCACCAGTAGGCGCCCACCATACACGCCCAGCAACATCAGTTCAATTATGAGAACATCAGCGTTCTTGACCTTGATAATAGATGGTTTCAGCGTGGGGTGAAGGAGCATACATATTGCCGCCAACAACCCCACACCAACCGGACCGAGCAGACACACCTTGCCATCGGTGTACAACACCCTCATTGTTCAGTCACATGACCAGGGTTCGACCCGTGGTCGTGTGCACTGAACGCCAGTTCACCCAGTAGCCACACCACCGCTGAAGAAGACAGACAGAGGTATGTCGAAAGCTCTGAGTGCTATTCCTAGCTGAGTGAGCTGTTTAAATCCGTAGTCGTTAAATAAATGCTCTGTTACTTATCCTTGGAATTGATTAGTTTATATATATATATATACAATGAACTAATAAATTCCAAGATAAGTACCGAGCACCATTCCAGCAACTTCCAGAGCAGCTTGGTGTTGCAATGACTGCAAGAAATATTGAATTATAAACAAAAGCTTGCTCTTATGTCTTAGATTGAAGAAATAGGGGAAACAAGCATTCATATCTGCAGTGGTAGATAATTCTGCCTAACTAACAGCATGTGCTTGAGTGGGTGAATGGGGAAAAATAAAATAAATGTTTTCTCAAAATGAGCCTTCAGCAAGCTTATAGTCTCCAAGAGGAGACAGTCTCCTATGGGGAGGAAACCCACTAACATATAACTCCTGGTCAGATACCGATATTTCGAAACTGACTGTTTCCCCTCAGTGACCGCAGAAAGTGGTAATTTGACTCCTCTGCCTTTTCGGTTTTAAGAAGAATGCTATCCCAGAAAAAGCGGGTGTGCAATACCGTAGTATGTTTGTTGAGTTTTCAGAAAACCAACCAAAGGTCCCACCTAAGAACAAAGGAAAATCATGAAAGAGCAAAACAAGCTACATTTTCTTGTGAAAAGTAGAAAACATAAAAAAGAAACCTCTTAAGACACAAGTGCTAAAGGGGCCAGTTTTGGGAAGAATCCACAAGGGACTAAAATACAGTGAACTAATAAATTCCAAAGGATAAGTACCGAACACCATTCCAGCAACTTCAGAGCAGCTTGGTGTTGCAATGACTGCAAGAAATATTGAATTATAAAGACAGCGATAGCGGCACAATGACTTTATTGACTTCCTGGCTGACTACCCGACAGTGGGAAAGACAGCTGATAGCAGCACAATGACTTTATTGACTGTCCTGGCTGACAAACCCAGACAGGGGGAAAAGACAGCTGAAAGCAGCACAATGACTTTATTGACTGTCCTGAATGGCTGCACCAGACTGTGGAAAAGGAACAGCGATAGCGGCACAATGTCTTTTTTTGACTGTCAGGGCTGACTACACCAGCCTCACATGACCTCTCTCTCTCTCTCTCCTCTCTCTCTCTCTCTCCTTCTCCTCTCTCCTCTCTCTCTCCCCTCATACACCCCACACACACAACACACACACATGACCACTCATGCCTCTCTCTCTCTCTCTCTCTCCTCTCTCTCTCTCTCTCTCTTATACACAGGGGGGGGGGGGGGGGGGGGGGGGGGGGGGGAGGGGAGCTGATTTCACAGCGCAGAGAAGACGTGTTTTGGAACCTTTTCCGAGTTGCGGAGGAATTATTGTCTAATTACTACGTTAATTATTGGAAAAATCAAGTCACTTTAATCACACTGAACGGTGAAAGTGTGTTGATCACAGTGAGTAAAATTTGTGACTAAAACCGTGACCATGCCTGTGAACTCCTGTTTTCCGCGCTGCCTGTGGCCTGTTTTTCTCCCCCACTTACCACAGCTTCAGGGCCAAGCGAATTCAGTTGGTTGTGAAAATGCGCTTTCAGGGTTATCACTGTGCGAAACCGGTGGAGCTACTTCTTTTCGTGTTTGTGACTGCCTATTTCTTGTGCTGTGGTGACGTTGAGGTGAACCCTGGCCCTGTAGATAGCGATGCCGTTCTCCAACAGGGCATTAGCACAGAAAGTGACAGTGTGACTGGTAGCATGACACTGACAAACCTCCGCTTTCCCCCTTCCGTCGATTGTGCAGCTGATTCGGGTTTTCTACCCGATTTCGAAAAAGCAGTTACTGGAAGCAATGCACCTACAGCGTGAACAGTCCCGGGACTCTTTCTAATGATAGCACCCCCGCGGAAAGATCTGGGTCCACCCAAAAGGGAACATTTCGTATGTCAGAACGAAGTGTGAGATGACATAGGGGAGGCGCTGTGACAGGCTGGAGGAAGAGAATGAGCACTTGTCTTCATCCATGAGGGATACCCGAGAAGATGTTGACGAACTTTTTCTGCGCCTCCCAAACAGAACGAGGACAATCTTTCCACGTTGTTTTCTGAAATAGAAACTATGAAAACCGAGATAAGTGGTCTGAAAGAACACTAAATATTCTGGAAGCTTTCTCCAAAAGGGGAAACAATCTACGCTTGTTTGGTGTGTCCCCAGACAGAACAATTCGAGACTATGACTCCTGTGCCAGACGGGTTGTTGACACACTAAACAGTGGGGAAGCACCGAAGCAATGGACAGTCGATGACATTGCGCGAGCCATCGAGTGGGCGAAAGCAAAATGGCCACCCAAAGCCCATGATTGTCAAATTCAGTCGTTGGAGGGACAAGATGGCAGTCATCACGAACCGGAGTACCGACCCCAGGTTGGAGGGGCAAGGTGTGAGGGTGGCCAACGACCTCACCAGGAAGCAGGCTGACATCGTTGCAGAGGCGAAAAAGGGAGGGAAGGTTGCATTCTTCAGGCGAGGAAAGCTGATGGGGGGCCCAAGGCCTGATCCCGGGACTTACGCTGAAGTAGCAGCAGCAACAAACGACACGGCCGACGCCGGAGATACATCAACCAACAACCCGGCCAGGGAAAACAGCCCAAGTACAACCATCACTCGTGGATCATGAGGGCACAGGCACGACATCAGCGGAGGTTATTCGCGAGGTGAAGATTCTTCCGCCCCCAACAGGGAGAGTCGACGTGACAGCGCACGAGGTGGATACGGCAGTACACGCGATGGATACGGCAGAAACACGTGGTGGATACGGTTGTATACGTGGGGTTGAGAGCAGTGCACGGGGTGGTGTGAGGACTGCACGTGGTGGTGTCAGTAGTGCTCGTGGCAGTGTCAGTAGTGCTCAGGGTTTGTGGTGTTGGTGCTTGTGGTGGTGTCAGTGGTACTCGTGGTGTTAACGACAGAGTGCGTTGCGGTAACATCATTGCCCGTGCTGGTGGTGAGAGCAGTGTACGTATGGCCACAGTGACATCAAAAATGGTGGAAAGTCGACACACTGGAGTAAACGTGACTCAGCTCCGTTCCAGCCATTTCCTCCCCTGTCAAAAAAGTGTACCGGCAACAACCCCACCAACCCCCGGGCGACAACACGGACAACCCATAGGACAGCAGGGTCTCTTGATGAACTGACTTTCCTTGTATATAATGTAAAAAACCTGTACTTCTAAATTAAGTGATATGTCATTCATGAACTATGTTTCTTCTTTTGATATTGTTTGTCTAACTGAAACTTTTGTGGATAATACCTTTGACTTTAATGGTGTTTTTTCATGATCATGTCAAGTTTGTTGCCCCAGCCAGAAAACTATCTAGACATGGTCGAAATTCAGGCAGTGCTTTGCTCCTATTTAGAAAGTCATTAGATGCTTTGTGTCGAGGGGGTCGAGTTAAACTGTTGTAATACTGTGCTGTTAGAGTTGACAAATCCGTGTTCAACCAGAAAAGATATTCTTTTACTTGGTTGTTATGTTGCCCAGAAAATGGACCGTTGTATGACCAAATGGAAATTTTTAGACGGTATTGTTATTTTGGAGGAAAGTATTCTACAGATTACAGAAAATCATGATTTTCATGTTATGATAGTTGGGACCTTAATGCCAGAACAGCTTGGATCAAACTAGACTCGAATCAATGTTGAATTATTCCCCAAAATTCCGATTTACGACGCCCATGGATGAAAACATTGTGATTGGGGGGTTGAAGAGGAAATCAAAAGATGTTTGTAGCAATAATTTTGGCAGATCCTTATTAAATAAGTGTTTTCAGTTAAATTTGCACCATAGTCAATGGTTTATGCCCCAGTGACTCTAATGGTGAGTTCACATATGTTTCGCCGCAGGCTGCATTTGTGATAGATTAATGTAGTCATCTCAGAAGATATGTTTTTAAACACAGTCTTGTGATCCATACGTCAGCGATAAAATTGACTCATGGCATTTACCTGGGAATCCAAATGGAAGAATGTTTGTACGGAAAGTGAAAAGCAATAGAGATTGTGATGTTGAAAATGGTAGTACTGAAAATCGCATCATATGGTCCGAAAACAATGCATTTCATACGAAGAAAAAACAACAGTAGTACACTTTAAACAATGTCTACCCGAATGCTTAACCGAACTCGATACTGACATTAATAGTTCTATTGTAACATTTACAATTCACTGTGCAGCGCTGCTGCGTGCATGATCAGAAAAGTAGGGAAAAAGGCAAAAAGAAAAGCACTGGTTTGATGACGAAAAGTGAGAGAAAACAGAAAAAGGTAAGACAATCGTTAAGGACATTTAAAAAGGGTTTTAAAAAAATAAAAACCCTGAAAGAAAGAAGCGTTGTTAAAGAAAGGAAAGAATATAAATATTTACTTTAAAAAAAAGAAAAATTTATTTTGACCAAGCGAGATTGGAAAAATTGCAGCAGTCCATTAACGATCCTAAGCGTTTTTGGGAAACAATTCGATCAGTGAACAGAAAATCGGCTATTTATAACACAATCACTTCAGAACAATGGTACAAACACTTCTTTAGGGTTATCAATGAACAAATTGCGAGGAACAGACTGGGGGAAAATTGATGTTCGCGGAAGATACTAATGATAACACATCAGACATAATGTTTAATAGCCCTATTTCCAGGCAGGAGGTTGTCGCCAGTATAGGTAAACTTTAAAGCCGGGGAAAAGCGCAGGGCCAGACCCAAAAACGTTACTGAAAATGTTAAAACTGCTGATGCCTCAGTTGTTGATTTCCTCGTTGTATACTTTAATAAGCTGTTTGATATAGGAGTCTTTTTCCCATTGAATGGTCTAAATCTAAATTACGTACCTTTGCATAAGAAAGGAGACGTAAACCAGCCAGACAACTATCGTGGTATTGCCCTAACAAGTTGTTGTAAATAAAAGTTTATAAAACATATACTAAATAAAAGAATAACGAATGGGCAGAACAAGAAAGCAAGATCATTGAAGAGCAAGCAGGTTTTAGAGCAGGGTACAGTACTGTCGAAACAATTTTCACATTGCATGCAAATTGTTGAAAGGTTTTGCAAAAAAGAACTAAAAATATTTGCTTTTGTCGATTTTAGAAAGGCATTTGATTCAGTAAACAGAAATGTGCTTTGGGGCGATTAATGAGGAAAAATGGTGTAAAAGGTAAACTGTATAATGCCCTTAGAAGCATATATGATAATGTTTGGCATTTTGTGCATGACAAGTGTAATTATTTTGATTTGCTTTGAATGTCCAAGAGGTGTGAAACAAGGCTGTCTGCTGAGTCCCCCAATTATTTTCTTTCTTTATAAATGAACTGGCTACTGATTTGTCAAAAGCAAAAACAGGTATTCAGTTAATCCCTGGTGCTACTGAAATATTTCTAAATTTTTATTTGCGGATGATGTTGTTCTGTTGTCTGATACAAACATTTACCCCAAAATCAACTGAACTGTTTTAAAAAAAAAAAAGTGACCATTTGGCTTTAACTGTTAACCCTTGAAAAGACAAACGTAATGATTTTTAGGAAGGGGGACATTTAGCCTCTATGGAAAAGTGGTACTAATGGGAATGAAGTGGTTTAAAATAACGAATCTTATAAATACTTGGGCATGCTCTTTACGACAAAATTAAGTGAAGTTTCTGCTCTGTCAGAACCCTGTAGAAAAGGGAAAAAAGGAGTTATGGAAATCATAAAGTCTCCTGAAAAAACTTAGATCAATAATGCACGTTGTTTCTGGAAAATCTTGATTCGCAAATTGAACGTATCTTAACATATGCAGCGAAGTCTGGGGTCTAGAAAATGATTGTAGACAAATCGAAACTGTACAACACCTTTGCTATAAAAAGGGTTCCTAAATGTCCCCCTGCATGCTTCTAACAATCTGGTGTTGTGGAAACCGGAAGATACCCATTGTATCTTAGGGACATCAATAAAGTGTATCAAAGCTGGTTAAAACTCGTGTCACTGCCCATGTCAAGAATATGTAGACAGGCTTATGAAATGCTGTTAAGGCAGCATGAATTGGTCACTTTTAAATTTGGGCAATCAAAAGTACAAAAAGTTTTGACGGAAAATGGGTATGGCATAGTCTGGTTTTAGTCAAGGTGTTGGGTGTGAATCTGCTTTTTTCTACAGCTGAAAGATACGCTATTTCCTGCTTTAAAACAGAATGGCATTCTGAGTTGGAGAATAATGATAAATATAGATGGTTTCATTCTTTCAAAAATGTCTGAATCTGAAAAATATTTGTCATTGTTACTAATAAGTGCATAGGACAGCTTCTCAAGATTTCGACTCCCAGTTTGTGGGCCCTTAAAAAAATGTATTCAGTGGTTTCGACATGACCAAACAAAAAAATTAATTGCCCATCATGTGGAAATGGATTCGAAAATGAAACCATGTTTTATTTTACTGTACCACTTATGATGATATCCGTAAAAAAAATGTGCCATACTGAAATCCGTCCCCAACATTCCCGATCAGAACAAAGTTATAAACACCTTTCCTAGTAATGAAACTGTTTATTTAAATCTGTTGCTAAAATTTTATAGCACAGGCAATGAAGATAAGAAAGAGTAAGTCAGAATTTAAGTGCGATAGCAAATTTTAAATTTTAAAAAAAGTAACTATCAAGATGATCCTGTATCAATGTGTGTGTGTGTGTGT
>JAFLJL010006062.1:7500-12335 GCA_018398815.1 Conus ventricosus | reverse complement strand
GCACGCACGCACACACGTACGTGCAAACACACACACACACTCACTCTAACACAAACACACATACACGTGCATGCATGCATGCATGCATGCACACACGTATGCGCACACACGCACACGCACACACCAACACACACACACACACACACACACACACACACAAAAGCCATAAACCCATATCTTTTCACTCTGTCAGCGTTCTGTGTGGAACTGAAGCCCACTGTACCTAGTTCAGAGATGTCCCACCTGATGTGATCTTTGTTCAGAGATGTCCCACCTGATGTGATCTTTGTTCAGAGATGTCCCACCTGATGTGATCTTTGTTCAGAGATGTCCCACCTGATGTGATCTTTGTTCAGAGATGTCCCACCTGATGTGATCTTTGCATTCCGAAAGAGATTTACATTTTTGATCTGATCTAAGATTTTTCTGAAGAAAGATTTTTAATTATATATCCGGCGTGTTTTTTAGGTGTATTTTATTATATTTCAAAGGGTTGTATTAATGACGTTTTTTCTTTATGCTTTGGGAGTTGACTTCAATGCGGTGAGAGCCCTGATATGGCCCTTTGCCATCAGCTGGGCTATAAGCAACCTTACCTTACCTTACCTTACCTTACCTTACCTTACCTTACCTTACCTTACCTTACCTTACCCTACCCTACCCTACCCTACCCTACCCTACCCTACCTTACCTTACCCTACCTTACCCTACCTTACCCTACCTTACCTTACCTTACCTTACCTTACCTTACCTCAGCTTACCTTACCTTACCTTACCTTACCTTAGTAGGGAGCCGGAATAGCTCAGTTGGTAGAGCGCCTGACTCGTAATCTTGGTGATCCTGGGGTTGCGGGTTCGAACCTCCGCCGGGGCGTTTCGGTACAGGAGGATTTTTCCCTCGGAGTTAACATTGGTTCTGACTCCATTTCCCATACAGTCCTTCGAATGAGACTATAAACCGAGGTTCCGTGTGTGAACGCATGCATAACATCTTGCACACACGTAAAATCCCATCACCAACTTTCGGAAGAGTAGGCCAGTTTGGCCGTTGGTATGGATGACACGTTACACATAGCATGCACCCTGCGTGAGAAATGGAAAGAATGAAGGAAGTAAGGAAAATGAGTCATCGATATTGAACGATACTGAATGCATAGCTGCCAACTGCTACGATATCGCCGTAGTTTGCTACGCCAAGAGAATGCTTGCTACGACGCTACTACGATCATTAAATTGCTACGGCGAAACAAAAAAATTCGAAGATACTTTCGTTTTGTTTGGACAGCGCTAAGTAACGTCTCTATCGGTCTGTCGGAACTGCATTTCGGTTTTACTGTAGCACGTGATCATTTCAACCAATCAATGGCGACTTCCGTCTTGCTCAGTTCGCAACAATGGCGTCCAAGAAGTGAACGGAGAGCGCGTCTCCGGGAGAAAAAGAAAGTGGTGTGAAGCGCCCAAGACATAGCTGCCAGAAATATCGTGCGGAGTATACAGAGAAATACCCATGCATTCTGAGATGCCCTACCGACCTCACTAAAGTACAGTGCAAATCGTGTGAGCTTGATTTTTCTGTGAGCCATGGAGGACTGAACGACATAAAGCACCACGTCGCCACGTGGAATCACAAGAAGAAAGCGGGGGAAAAACCAAACACGAAGCTATCAAGCTTTGGCTTTGTTCCTGGAGGAAGTTCTGTGGATTATGCAGCGATTAGAGCAGAGACCTTTTTTGTGAGTTTCTTGGTTGAGCACAACCTTCCTCTGTCGGCAGCAGACCATGCTGGTCCACTCTTCCGAAAAATGTTTCCTGACAGCAAGACAGCACAAGAGTTCAAGTGTGCTCGTACGAAAGCAACAGCAATAACCAAGTGCTTTAATGTGGTCCGTAAAACTGGTTATAGGCCTGATTTCTTTTTAGAACGCGCGCAAAATTAAGTTGCTACTGTCAAATTGGAAATGCTACTGTGAAAATTGTGAAATGCTACTGTAAGCCGCATGAGCAGGTTGGCAGCTCTGTGAATGGATGACATGGGAAACGACTGAATGAAATTCCAGCTGGCAGCTCTTCAGTCGGCACTACCCAGGTAGGCAGCCCGTTGTGTAAACGAGTGTGGATTGTAAAGCGCTTAGAGCTTGGCCTCTAGCCGAGAATAGGCGCTATATAAGTATTCATTATTATTATTATTATTATTACCTTACCTTACCTTACCTTACCTTACCTTACCTTACCTTACCTTACCTTACCTTACCTTATCCTACCTTACCCTACTTACCTTACCTTACTTTACTCTACCTCACCTTACCTTGCCATACCTTGCCTTACCTTACCTTACCTTACCTTACCCTACATTACCTTACCTTACCGTACCTTCCCTTACCTTCCCTTACCTTACCTTACCTTACCTTACCTTACCTTACCTTACCTTTTACCTTACCTTACCTTATCCTACCTTACTTTACCTTGCCTTGCCTTACCTTGCCTTACCTTACCTTACCTTACCCTACCTTACGTTACCCTACCTTACCTTACCTTACCTTACCTTACCTTACCTTACCTTACCTTACCTTACCTTACCTTATCCTACCTTACCTTACCTAACCTTAACTTACCTTATCTTACCTTACCTTACCGTACCTTCCTCACCAACCCTTACCTTACCTTACCTTCCCTAACCTTCCCTTACCTCACCTTACCTCACCTTACCTCACCTTATCTTACCTTACCTTACCTTACCTTACCTACCTTACCTTACCTTACCTTACCTTACCTTACCTTACCTTACCGTACCTTCCTCACCAACCCTTACCTTACCTTACCTTCCCTAACCTTCCCTTACCTTACCTTACCTCACCTTACCTTACCTCACCTTACCTTACCTTACCAAAGCGGACTGTCTGGACAGGAAGAGTCCTGAGGCCTCCAGCAACAAGAGGAAGGGCAAGTCGGCCCGGGTGTGGGCCAATGAGGGCAGAGACACCAGGGTCCTGGACTTCAGCAGTGCTGGCGACACCAATGGGACAGAGAATGGATCCCTCGAGGACCTCAAGAGTATGCCCACTGATGCTGAGGTGTGTCCGTATACGTGTGTGTGTGTGTGGCTGAAAGTGTGTGGCTGAAAGTGTGTGGCTGAAAGTGTGTGTTTTGTGTGTGTTCTAGTTTACTACTTTTTTTTTTTTTTTTCAGAACAAGTAGGGACTTTGAGTACTGTTATGGGAAAGAGTCTGGTCAAATGTTGCCAGCTCCAGAATCTGATAGTGGCTGCATGGACTGGTCAGAATGTGTCCTGTGTGAGCCCTCCATTGGTCAGGCAGTTCAGACGGTCAGCACCCGAAGAAATAAGAAAGGAGATAACAAAAAAAAAAAAGCTTCCACTTGTAACAACGAGGATGTCGCCTGCTCCCCCGAACATAGTAAACAGTTAAGATTGAGAGGTGAAATGCTTTCTTGACAGAGGCTTCTTCTCTGAAGACCTTTGGCTGTGTAACCGTCCTTTGAACTACTTATTTTTGCCAAAGAGCCAAATTTTCTACCAGTATTTGCTGGCTCCTTGACTTTTACTCCAAAAATGTGGCAGCTGGTTCTGGTTCTGATGACAGTCTAGGCATGTTGTAGGCAGACTGCGAAGTGCTACGCTTTTGGAGCACCGTGCTGGGATTTTGTTATGCTTCAATGCTACACTGTGTGATGACACGATATGCCCAAAACAGAAATTCTAGAAATAAAAAAGAAAATGCTTCATGGACCTAACAGTAACATAAAGAGTTCTCTTGTAGACCTTGTAGATCTGTAGACAGTAGTTTTTCTTTTTTTTTTTTTCTCTTTCTCCAAGCAGTCCCTTTCACACCATGCGTAGTCTGTATGTTCTCTTACAAATGGACATAGTCTTGCTGATTTTAGTGTTTTGGTGTTTGATACAAAATGTCTGTGTTTGTTAATGTTCTAATGTGTGGTGTACTGGCACTCTCACACTGATCATGTGCTGCTTATTCAAAGAGAACAACATAAATGAAACAAAGGACTTAATACTTAATTACTTTCTTCTCTTTTTTTCCCCCCTTTTTTTTCGATTTTCCCAGAAGAGAGTGAGAGAGAGAGAGAGAGAGAGAGACAGACAGACAGAGAGAGAGAGACAGAGACAGACAGACATACGGACAGAGGCGGCATCATAGAGTTGTATGTAGAGTTTGTTTCAAATCGTCCCACCAGTTGGCTATTCCCCGAATAGGCCAGCCTTGCAGCGAAACGAAAGGGTCCACAAGGAAGGCATGAGGAAAGCCAAGAAGCGTGACAATAGGCGTGAGAGGTTGGGTGTTTGTTCGTTTTTTTTTTTTTTTTTTTTTTTCACTTCCCCCTCTTCCCCACTGTCCATCCCACCCTCCTTCCCTTCCCCAAATCTCCGGTCTCCCCCTCCCCAGAGACAGTAGAGTTAATTTCATCGACAGTGGCTGAGTTCAGTAAGGAGAGAATCAAAACAGTGAAGAGAAATTACTACAGACAGTTGCGGTTTTGCCGCCGTGGTTGATTGGTTTTGTTTGTAGGTCAGGTCAAAACGTGCTATAACGAGCGACATTTCCGCCGTCTTAGTCCGCCATTATGTCTTGAGCGAAGCAAAGTTCAGTTGAAAGTGCTGTGCTGTTGGGTCTGACGTGTCACACTACATATGAGTGATATGCCGAAGTCTGGAATGCCACTATTGAAATGTGTTTTGAGACATTGCAGTGCTGAGTACAGCAGTAGCAAAAGCTGAGTAGGAAAACAACAGGATGAGAAGGGTGGGAGTGGGGTGGGGAAGAAGGGTGGGAGTGGGGTGGGAAGAAGGTGGAGTGGGGTGG